>PVKE010005941.1:0-56569 GCA_004027555.1 Craseonycteris thonglongyai
AGGAGGGGGGAGGGAGAGAGGGAGGGGAGGTGGGAGAGGGCACCAGCATTATGGACACACTCAATGGTTTGGTGTTTACCTGGAGAGGAGGGAGGAGGGGGGAGGGGGGAGGGAGATTTGTGTGGGGAGGGGGGAGTGGGCACCAGATATATCGGGTTGGAGGGGGACCTGATTCTGGGAGCTGGGCACATAATGCGATTCATGGGTGATGTGATGTGGAGTTGTCCATTGGGAAACTGTCTGATTGTTACCACAGCTGTCACACAGCTGGAAGGTGGTTGAGTTGAGACTTTGGCCCCCAGCACTGAGCCCAGTATTCTTCCTACTGTCCCAGCCCCTCAGGACAGCTACAGGCGGGGCTCAGGTATGGGAACCTGCTGATGTCCTTGTGAGTCCCCCCTTGACTCTCCAGTCTGTCACTTTGCCCACTCAGGAGCCCAGGTCTGTGTGACGCTGACAAACAGGACAGGCTTCCTGTGCCATGATCGGAGCAGCTGCATCTCGGCCAGTGGTGTCTGTGACGGCATCCTCACCTGTCCCCACGGGGAGGACGAGGACGAGGCCTTGTGCCGTGAGTACCTGCTCAGTCCAGCCCCTGCTTCAGATGTGCCTTCAAGGGGCCTTTGGGGGTTACCCCCTAACTTCAACTATTTCTGCAGCCAAACTGAAGCTCAACCATCCCTGAAATTACCAGAAACCTTCATGTCCTCAGGCCTATTCTTATATGGTGCCCTCAACCAGGAACAGGTACCCATGTGAGGGAATGCCTTCACTCTAGGCATCTCCATGCCCAGAGAACCTGTATTCAAACTTCATGGCAGAGTTCAAGTGTCACTTCTGCCAGGAAGCCTTCCCTGGCTCCCAAACTAGGTTAAGGTCCCTCCTTTGGGCTGCCACAGTCCCTGAGCTTGCCTGTGTCCCAGCCCTAGTCACCTTGGTTGTTACTCCCGATTGGCACACTTGCCACAGCCACCAGACTGTGAACTGCTCTGGGGCAGGCACGGTCTGTTTGATATTGGGGCCCCATGCCCTGCCTGGCACAGGGCATGACACACAGGGGTCTCCAGAATAATTTGCTGAATGAATGATCAAATGAGTGAATGAATGAGTGAATGGGAAGATTGGGTCCCAGAACTTAAAGATCTGACAGTTCTCAGGAGACAGAAGCCAGGGCACTTTACGAGGAGGCGGGAGAAGGCGGGTAAGTTGGAGTGGGTGGAGTGGGTGAGCTTATGGGGGGAGGGTCATTATATCACAGACCCTCAAGACTAGAAAAGGTCTTAAAGTCATCGAGTCCATGTCCCCTCTATAGCAAATCCGACAGAGGCCACCAGCCTCTACCTGCATACCCCTGAGATAGGGAGCTCACTACACCATGAGGCATCTGCACCCATCATTGCATGGCTTTCTCGTGGGACTGTCTCCCTTGTCCTGAGTTTAAAGCTGCTACCCAGTAGCATCCTTGATTAGTTCCAACTCTGCCATCTCACCAAACCTTGCCCCCCGTGAACCAAACTTTAATCTATCTCCCAAGATGGTGGCACTGCATGAATTTGGAGGTTGCTTTCTTACTCCCATGAGTGTCCCCTTCCCCAACCCACACTGAACTCCCACACTGAATGCCCCTGTGATAGGTCTTCCCCTGCCCCATCAGGACTCCACAGAATGCAAACCAACGGCCCATGTCCTTCTCCCTGGACAGGCTCCAAAGGCCTTCATGACCGTTCCCGCCAGCTCTGGCTAGTCCAAGGAACAAAGGCTTTTCCCCTCCTGGGTCTGAGCTATACCTCTAGTTACGTGGCCTGAATTCATGTTAATTTTGGCAGCCCTGTCATACTACTGCCTAACACAGAGTCCACTTCTAAGAAAGGTGCTCTGGCTCCCTCTCAGAAGGTACGTGAACCTCCATCCTCTGAGGTCTGGGACCCAAGTGCAAGACTTCACATTGATTCTTGTATTCCAGTAGGAGGAAGCTTCCTGGAGGTGAAGGAACCTGAACCTGGATTTGAACTAGAATGGTTTTGGATAGGTGTCAAGGAGGACATTTCTAGAGGGAGGAATGGTGCAGGCAATGGTGTGGGGTAGGGATATACAGTTGAATAGGGAATGAGGAAGGGAGAGGCAGCTCTCTGGGCACTTTAGGGGTGTACAGGGAAAGAACACTCCTCTCCCCCTAACTCAATCTCCCCCTCCCCCAAGAAGCCTTTTCCTTGTGCCCTTCCTAGGGGTGCACAGTGATCCCAGGTTTGGCAACTGCCAGGGTGTCTGGGACAGTCCACCCCTAGAGAGCCCTGAGACATGTGACCAGATATGGACTGCCTCACCTGTCCTCTGCAGGAGACATGCCCCAGAGCCTGCCCAGCTTCCTTGTGGCCCAATGTGGAGACCCGGCTTCCTGGATCTACTCAGACCAAAAGTGCGACCGGACCAACAACTGTGGGGATTGCTCTGATGAACTGAGCCCAGGTGGGGTCTGGGCACAAGCTGGGCTGGAGCAGGTGCCCACACAGTGGCCAGAGGGCAGAGGTTGACCAGGGAATCTCTGAGGTCCCCCCTGCACCCCTATCCTTGCATCCTAGGAAGAAGTTTTCCATTTCTGCCTGGATGCCTCCAGGGGTGGGGTGCTCACTACCATACTAAGTGGCTCCTTACGCAGGTTTATTCTTTGGTGGGGAACTTACTTTCAAGGATGCAGATGAGAAAACTGGGGTTCAGAGGGTGAAGATGGAAGGAGTCTGTAAGTGGCCCAACTGGGATTTGAACTTGGGTTTCCCTCACCTCCTCTGCACCTCCCAACCACCCTGTGAGGAAAGCAAGGCAGAAATCACTGGTGCCAATTTATATGTCGGTAAACTAAGGCCAGGGAGAAGAAGGGACTTAATACAATGAGTGGTAGGAAGGAAGTTTGGGTGGAAACCCAGATCTCCTGACTTCAAATCCAGCGTCCATTCATGGCTCTGGTTTCCTTTAAATTTCTCCCTCAGTGTTCAATCAACAAACATGGTTAGAGCACTGTTGGGGGCTGAGCCTGTGCTAGGTTCTGTGGGGTGACAATCAGGAGTTAAACAAGTGTCCTACCCCCAGGATTCACATCATACTGATGCAAAAAAGAAGTGCCCAGGACCTGGGGAGGGTGTGTGTGTGTGTGTGTGTGTGTGTGTGTGTGTGTGTGTGTGTGTGTGTGTGTGTTGGGGGGGCATAGGAGTTATGTAGGAATCAAGGGAGACTACTTTCAGTATTCAAGCAGGCCTCAGAGAATAGACAAGGTGTCAGCAAGCAGAGGCTGGGTGAACAGAGAATAACGCTGGAGGCTCAGGGTACAGGGCAAAGGAGCGAAGTCTGTGAGTCCCCTGCCCTACCCCCAGGAGCCCTAAGTGGGCTGGTGCGGCTGTCAGGGTGAGGAAGGGAGAATGGGCTGGGAAGACAATATGCACCCCTTAACATTTGAACATTGACCATGTGCCTGGCACTCTTCCTTAACAATTACCTTGACTTAGATGAGGAAACTGAGGGTCAGACACTGTGAGAAACTTGCTTGAGGTTCACACAGACTGAGCTGGAATCTAAATTCTCTCCTGCAGGGAAATAAGGAATACAGTCAGCCCATGTCAGGTGAAGTGGAGCTTTGGGGAGCTATGGCAGCTGTCAGAGCTAGGGAGTGTCCTGGTGCACTGGGCACTCCAAGACACTGCAGCTTCTCTTCTGTTGGCTCTTGGCCCCACAGTGACTGCGTGCCCACCCTGTGGCCCTGGCTGGTGGCGCTGTCCCTCGACTGTCTTCAAGTATTGTGGCTGTATTCCAAGGAGCCTGTGCCGGGACCACGTGCAGCACTGCTCCGACTGGTCTGATGAGTACTCCTGTCCTGGACCCTGAGTGGCAGGCTGGTTGAATGGAATTGATAACCTTTCACATGGGATCAAATCTAAGGGCAGAAAGGAGCCTTTGAGATCATCTTGCACAGAAGCTGGGAAAGCTCAGCGCGTTAAGCACTTGCTTTGTAGCCCCAGGGGCCAAATATCATATCCTGGTCCCAGGCTGTGTGGACCCATATGCTGAACTGGGGTGTGCTTCCCATGTGGGAGGCCCCCAGTTTGGTTCTTGACCACCTGGTTCGGCCCCTGGCTGGAGGGGGCATGCCCTGCACGGCCCCTGCCCATCTGTGTGAAAAGAAACCTGTCGAAAACTGATGACGTACAACTGTGGAGACTGCTCTGGGCCCTCCCCCTTCTCTCTGTCCTTCTCTGTCTCTGTCAAAAACAATAAAATAAATCTTAAAAAAAAAAAAAGGATTATTTTGTGCACTGTGGTCTCCGAATAAGAATTGCCTCTCCTGCTTTTAAGATATTCAGCTTCTCCTTGAATGCATCCAGTGACAGGGAGCTTACTACCCTTTTAGGCAGCTCCTAACAAGGATGTGGGGCATTTGCTTCCACGATTTTAGGCCTGCCTCTGGGGCCCCCACAGAGGAAATCTGCTGCTCTGCTCCAAGGCAGGCTTGCAGATCCTGACCTTAGAACCCCGTGGAGAGAAGATAAGTCTGGGGCTCAAGCACCAAGTTGAGGAGTTTATCCTTATGGATGGCACATATGTGAAGTGTATGCCTCTTCATGTCCCTTTGGTACCTAAGGCAGATATTGCTGGGCTTGGCTGCAGCCTTAGCATTTTTTTCAGTAATCCTAGCAGGTCCCACTGACTGATCGCATGAGATTGCACCTGAGATGGGGACATTTGTCATCCTGCCAGTGGGAAGCCATTCAGGAGGCTCTGAGCTGTAGAGTAGAAGGTCTGGAGGAAGAGCAGCCATTCTGTCTGTCTCACACCCCATCCTGCCAGCCCCCACCCTGCCACCCCAAGACCAGCCCTGCCAAACAGCCCAGGTTTCTTATCGTAGGGATTATATTTTGGTTCCAGAGTCTGAGTGACTGAGCTGTTTCTCTGCACAATTTTCCAGTTTCACAACACTCACACAGCCAAGAATGGATGTCCCCATTAAACAGATGAGGACACTGAGGCTCAGAGGGAGAAATGTCTTTCCCAGGATCACATAGCAAAGTCGTGCTGAAACTGGGATTCAAACATGCCTATGGTATCCTGAAGCCCTTCCTGCTACCAATGTGATTACAGTAGATGTTCAGTTAACTGGATTGGTAGATGCCGGATCAATGTAAGTAGACTCTCTGTTAACCGGAGCTCAAACAACCGGCATTCTCAAGCCGATTACTTGAGATTTTGCAGGTTGCTTGAGTTCCGGTTGGAGAGTCTACTGTGTAAATAGTCACATTGGTAGCAGGGGTAAGTGGCATGCAGAGTCCATATTGGGTATTTTTTTTTAAGTAGCTGGAGGGTCAGAAAGTGTTCCACCTTTATTCTGAAAGAGAGACTTGGAATTTGGCTAACAAGAGGGTTCCTGTTAAGGGAGACAGACATATTCTCCATTGGAAATTAATAAAATCAGTTTTATATATCAGTCTCATGTGAGTTTTAAACTGAAAATGCTCAACTGTGAGACAGGTAAGCTCTGGTTGATTCATCACTACCTGAACAGTCCTTTGTACCTGCTCTGGGCCAAGCTGGGTAGCAAGCACGCAGGAGTGTAGAGGCCTGGGCCCCAGCATACGAGGGTGCAGCGCCTCGTGAAGGAGGCATCCCACACCATAGGGATGTGTGGACAGCAGGACATGATGGGCTGAGGGACCCAGAGGGGCCTCTGGAAGCCAGGACACAGCCCTGTTTCTGACTTGATGACCTGAGGACCAGCTCCTGGAACAGGGCGCCTCAGGCATCCTGCCCCAGGGACAGTCAGCCCTGAGCACTGGCACCTTTGGCTAAGTTTCTGTCCAACTGCAGCATAAGCAAGGCGCAGCGGGCATGCTCAGGCATCCTGGGTTCCGACGACCGATCCAGAGAAGGCTCCAGAAGGAGGGGCGTTTGGGCTGGCTCGGGGGAGGGCAGGCAGTGGTACAGGTGGAGGAGAAGGGCATTCTGGCTGAGAGGCCATGTGAATAAAGGCATGGAGGATGCCAGTATGGTCCAGGGTGGCCAAAGCATGGGAGACAGTAGTAGGTGAGCAGTGACCCGGTCCTGGAGGGCATAGTGTGTCACACTTCATCCTAAGGACAGTGGGTGTCATCAAGGGGTAATAAGCAAGGACAATAACTGGAGCTACAATGACTTAATTATAATAGTTCAAGAAAAAGATGCCAGGACTTGGACCAAATGGGCAGAGGAGATGGTCAAGGGCGACTTACTGGTGGGACATATGGGCCTTGGGGCTCTACAGGGCTGGACTCAGAGGGAGAAGAAGAAGGCAGAGGAGTCCAGGGGCCTGAAAAGGAGACCTGGCCTCCTGCCCTGGGCCTTGCCTTCTCTCACAGGACGCCAGTCTCTAGGGGAAGAGAGGGTTGATCTGGTTCCCAAGGAACAAGAAAAGATCCAGAAGCTCATTTTGGCACTCAAATGCCAACATGTTCCTGATGCCCAGAGCATCAGTTGTTGAAAACAAGGCTGCTGGGGAGAGGTAGTAGGAACATGAGCCTGTTTGCTCATACCAGTCAGCCGGTGGCTCAGGCAGCAAGAGAGCACCCAGCTCCCAGCAGGAGAGCACCCAGTTCCCAGCAGGAGAGCACTCAGTTCCCAGCAGAGGCTGGTCGTTGGGCCTGGCAGGAGGGAGGCAGATAGAGCTTGGTAGTCATCTAGTCCAGGTCTCCTTCAGTAGCCTGCTGCTCTTCTCAGAAAAAAAATGCCCAGAGACACTGTCACCACAAGTTGAGTATCGTTTTACCCTCTGCTCCCAACCAAGCCATCCACAGCCCCCTGGGTGTCCAGATACGTCATATTATTACATATAAGATATTGATTAACCAAGGCTGAGACCAATTTGGCCAAGTCCACTCAGCATGTCAGGAGCAGGGTGAGGACTAAAAGCTAGGTTTCTTTTCTTTTTTTAGGTTTAATTCAATGTATTGGGATGACATTGGTTATGAACATTACATACGTTTCAGGTACACAGTTTTATCATACAACACCTGTATATGGATTGCATTGTGTGCTCACCACCCAGCCTAGTCTCCTTCTATCACCATATATTTGAGCGTCTTTACCTTCCTCGTTCTTCTCCCAACCCCAGATCCCCTCTGGTAACTTCTATCCTGTTGTCTGTGCCTATGATGTTTGCTTCTTCTGCTTCCTTGTTGCTTTCTGTTTCATATCCTACATGTGAGTGAAATCATACGGTTCTTGTCCTTTTCCATGTCACTTATTTCACTCAGCACAACACCCTCAAGATCCATCCAAGCTGTCACATGTGTAAAAGCCAGGATTCTAGGTGCACACACCCATTAGCACTTGGTGAGCACTTACTACCACCAGGCACTGTGCTAAGAGCGCTCCCATTCTCTCCACAGGCCCTGAGGGAGGAACTGCTTCTACAGGAGGCTTAGACAGGCCAGGCAGCTTGGCACTTAGCCAAAGTAGTTGCTGTTGTATGTTCTGTCTCATGAGGTCTGGAAGCTTCCAGTGGTGATGATGCCTGTGCAGTGCCATGATGGAGCCAAGGGGAAGCAGGAACAGGGCAGAACCGGCTGAGGAGGAGCATGAAGCCGTCCCTTGGGACTGGAGTGTGAGGAAGAGCCTCAGATTCTGGGCTGCAGGGAGTGAACTTGACTCCAAGCTGCAGGGTGCTGGTAGAGGATTTCAGCAAGAGGAACACATTGAATTCCTCCTGAGGAGGGGCTGCAAAAAAAGGCTTCCCTCCTCTGTACATTAGAAATAAGGATGTCATGAGCACACTCTCTCGCAGGCTTATGGAGAGGAACAAGTGAGATCTGGAATGTGAACGCCACTTGGAAACAGGAAAGCTTCATGCAGAGGAAAGGGGCATGCCAAGTACTGTGCTAGGGAATTGAATGAATATTAACAGCCAGTATTTAGTGAGCACTTAGTACATGCCAAGCACCGTTGCAAACTTTTGTATAGCTTGTCTCTTGTATTGCATCTTCTCTAGTCCTCACAGCCTTCCAGGAACCTTGTTGGATTATGTGCACTTTACAGAGACATGAAGAAGCTTGCTTGCTTAAGATCGCACAGCTTTTAAAGAGTGGAGCTGGGACCAAATTTGATAGGCCCAAATCCAGAGCCCACCATACCCCCTCCTTAATGTCCCGCTCTTTCTCAGCCAGGGCTCTCTGGAAGAGAAAGCTGGAGCCCGGGCCAGGGGGCTGCAGCCTATAAACAGGAGGTGGCTGGTGTTAGCAGAATAGCGTTTGCTTCTTTATTTATTAGTTCTTCCTTTCAGAAACAAGCAGATGCCATAGCAGCCTTCTAAACAGCATTCCACAAGCTGGCTCCAGAAAGACACAGAGCCCAGGGCAGCCAGCCAGGGCCCTCCCCTGATTCACATCAGCAGAGCAGGGGATTTAATGCCATAGCCTGCAACGAGAACCCCAGCAGCCTGCGTCAATATTTGCCATCTTCCAGCCTCCCTGGCCCCAGCTCCAAGATGGGTACTTTAAGTACAACAGGTTCTTTGCTGTGCAAACATGAAGGGATAGATGGATGGAATTTAACGTGGCTCAGCCTTTGCCCCAGGGTTTGGACTGGAAATTTGATCTGGTTTAACATTCTGCCATCACTGTTTGCCTGGGACTCTCTGTTCATCCTTAGATTCACTGAATCAAAGACATCAGAGCTGGTGAAGCACTCAGAACCCAGCCAGGCTTTTGATAAGAAGACACAGCTTCCCAAAGAGGAAGGGACCAGCTCAAACTGGCACTGCTGGGTGGCTGTCCCCGGGATTCTGAGGGCCACCAAGCAACTTCAGGTCATTGTATTAATAGAAGCGATTTCGCTGAGACCTTTAAGTTTTTTAAAATTGAGATTGTGATTTACATACAATAAAATACATAGATCTGAAGGATACAATTCAATGAATTAAAAAAATTTTAATTTATTTTTTGAGAGAAGGGGAGAGAGAAAAATAAACAGGGTGGGGGGTGGGGTGCAGAGCAGTCTCCATAGTTGTGCATCATTAGTTGTGACATAGTTGCATTCCACACAGGTGGATGTGGGGCCCACGTGAGCTGGGAAACGAACCAGGAGCTTCCTGCATGAAGGAGAGAGAACCTTCACCGCTGTGCCATCCTGGTGAGTACCAGTTGTTCTGCAGTTCAGCATATGGGCCAGGGCCAGGAATCGAACCCTGAACCCCACAATTGCGAGGCTATCCTGGTATCTGAGATTTACACGCTGACTTTCCCAGCAAGGCTCCCACATTGCCAAGCCTAGTTTCCCATCTGGAAAGCACAGTGAGATTTACAGAGTACTTTACATGGAAGATCCTCGTCGTCCTCATTCCATCATCTTCATCCAGTTTTCTCAGAGAGGAGTCCTGGGTTCAGCCACAGCAGATTCTTGGTGATGTGGGTGAGGGGTTGCTTGATTAAAATGCAGGCTCCTGGGGCCAACCATCTCCAGAATCAGAATGGAGGGTTCTCTGAACTTTTATTACAGGCTCCCTGAGTGACCTTTGGGAACTTCTGGGAATCACTGATCCAAACCCTAAGCCAGTCTTCCTTCCAAGAGCTACAATTATTAGGAATGCTATCTTGTTAAATTATACTATCCCTTTGTAATCCCAACCCTATAAGAAGCACATGGCATAATTAAAAAAAAAAAAAAGCATCATAATGGTCTTTTTGACCATTTCATAAAATGCTTTCAGCTGACCAGGGAAACCTGATGTGTTAGAGTCCCAAGCCAGAAGGGCTTTCAAAAGGCATCTAATCCTCCTGACCTCCACCCCCCCACACCTGATGTTTGGATTGTTTATGTACCAGTGTTACTAAGCAATGGCCCTGCTTCTGTGTGCACACTTCTGAAGACAAGGAGTTTACAAATGTTCTTCTGCTACCAAATCAAATATATCTGTCTTTAATTAGTTCTGGATCCAGAAAACATGTCTGTTGCCTTGCCTCAGGAAAGCCCTTCCTCTGAAAACAGTTGACCACTCCCGGTGAGGCCACTCATGCTGAACTGGGTGTTGCTCCTGGGATCAAGGTATTCAGCCTCTGGCACTAGCCTACATGCATTGCTGTTCAGGGCTGCCTTCACGCACCTGTCACTAGGCTTCCTTTTGTTCCGTGAGAGCCACTGTTGCACTGGCATGGCCACTACTTCCCTGAAGGGTAGAACTGAAGCAGCCTGGAGCCCTGGTGACCAGAGACCACTCCCTTTCCCTACTGGTTTGTTTCTTAGAGCATATAAACATGTGTTGTGTTGCTGTCTTTCTGATATTAAAATAGACTTCTTTTACATTGAGTTCTCTGGCTACTTCTCAACGCCAAATCAAATTGCTTGTATCTGCTACTCAGCAATAAGAAAAGATGAAATACAGCAATTTGTGACAACATGGAAGGACCTTGAAAACATCTTATTAAGTGAAATAAGTCAGAATTAAAGAATCAAGAAACATATGACCTCACTTATAGGTTGAATATAAAACTGAAAGGAACAAAGAAACAAATACTAATGGACATAGTCAATAGTTTAGTGGTTACCTGAGGGTAAGGGGGGAGGTGGGTGGGAGAGCTGGGTTGGGGGAGGGAGTAGAGAGGGGGAATCAAACATACAGTGATAGAAAGTGAGCTGATTCTGGGTGGTGAGCACACAATGCGATGTATAGACAATGTCATGTAGAATTGTACACCTGGAAACAATGTAGTTGATATCAATTAACGCCACCTCAATAAATTTAACAACAAAAAATGCTTGTATCTGCACCTCCCCTACCCTCTTTGCACCAAGGGGTGTGGCTGAGCACCTCCACAGTCTTGGAACACTCCCTTCTGGCTTTGTCATGTGCATTGTCCTGATTTCTTCCTTTTGCAACCATTTCTTCTGTTTCCTCTTACTCTGCTTCCTTTTAGACGTTGCCATTCCCCAGGGCTCCATCTTTAGCCATCTGCTCAGCCCATTTTATCACAGTGGTTCATAATTGGGGGGTGTAGTTTCTCCCCTTTGAGAATGTGATGACACCAGTGGATCCACTCCACAGGGTTGGGGGTTGGAAAAACCCCACATTTATCCAAACACACATGGTACATACAATTCCAGGTTCTTGCCCTGACCCCTGTTTGTCTTGCCTGGTTTCATTCTCACCCCTGGCTTCTTCCCAGTCTTTCCCCTAGGCCCATAGCTCTCTTGCCCCTCAGACTACCAGATCAGTAGTCTACTGGACAGTGTCATCTGATTGTCCCTCAGGTACCACAAGTTCTACAAACTCCAAACTGAACTCATCTGACCCTTGAACTTGTTTCTTCTCCAGTGCTCCCATCTCAGTGGTTACTTTCTTCAGGCTAGAAACTATGAAGTCACCTTTGACCACTCCCTCTCCCATAGGTCAATACCAATTCCTTTCAGTTCTACCAACAAGCTCCAGAACAGCAGTGTCTTTGTTGCTCACTGTAGAACCCATCACCACACAGAATGCCTGGCTGGAAACAGATGCCCAACAAACAGGTGTGGAGTGAATGACGACAGGTCACTGCCACCCCCTCTACTGTATCCCCATGCTTTATCTCAGGCCTCCCTTGGCTCCTCACTGGATTTCCCCCACCCACCCAGTTCCTAATAGCCAGAGCCGTCTTTCTAAAGCACAAATCTCTCTCACCTCTGATTTAATCCCTTGCATAACTCCCTATGATTTTCAGGATAAGGGCCTTCCCCTGAAGTGGACCCTGCTGACTGCTCTAGCTTCATCGCTCAACTCTGTCCAGCTGCCATTGGCTCCAGCCACTCAGAACTCCTAAGAGCATCACATGTGGAAATGCCGCCACTCGTTTCCACACTCCATGGAGCCTGAAATGCCTGGGCCTTCTCTGATTTAGTAACTCATGTTCATCCTTCAAAATTCACTCAAGCATCTTTACCTCTTACAAAGCATCTCCTGCCTCACAGCTCTTGGTTATCCATTTAGTATTTCTTCACTGTGGTCCCAAAGCCCCCACACGTACCCAAAATCACAGTACTGATCACACTAAGCTGTACTTGGGAAGTCATTTGTCTGTTCCCTACTTGAGGGCAGGAACTCTAACTTATTTGCTCTGAGCCCACAGTAGGTGCCCAGTAATTGTTTGCCATGAGTGAAAGGATGAATGTTTTAGGAAGGATTCTCCAGAGAAACAGAACCAATAAGTCTCAGAAGGAGGGAGTGAGGGAGGGCTAGATATAGATAAGATAGATACATAGATATTTGATACTGAGATTGATTTTATTCTAGGATCTGTCTTTTCTCTGAGACCTACAACAGATTGGGTGAGGCTCCTCCACATAATGGAGAGTAATCTGTTTTACTCAAAACCTACTGGTTTAAATGTCAATCACATCTATACTTTCAAACAACTGGGCACCATAGCCTAAGCAACTGGACACACAAAATTAACCATCATTATGAATAAACTTCTCTGAGCCTCAGCGTTCCCATCTGTAAAATGAAGAGCTGGTCTTTTTCTGCATTTCCCCATTGTAATCACACCATTATCCACTCAGTTGCTCAGGCAAAACCTTAGAAAGCAGTCATCTTTGATTTTACTCCTGCTTCTTAACTCCTTGACACCAATTGCATCATGACCTCTCAGCTCTACCTCCAAAACAGCCCCTGTATGCAACCTCTTCTCATCATTCACTATCAACCACTGTAGTCCTAGCTGCCATCATCTCTCACCTAGACTCTTTTAAAATAGTCTGACTGGGCTCCCTGCTCCACTGATACCTCCACTATGATCCATGTTCCACATATTGGGCCCATCAAATAGCAAGGGTTCACTCTTCAAAACACTGCATGCACAAGAGAGCTTGAGAAGCACTAGTCCAAGGAAAGTCACTGGTGTCAGGTACCTCATCTAACAGGTGATAATCCTTACTTTGTAGGACTATTGTGAAGATTCCTGGTGCTTTACTTCATTGATGTAATAGTTGGGATTTTAATAAATGGTACCTATTATTTCAAAGGCAATGTAACAGAGTGGCCTTTAGAGCTGAAAAGGAATATAAATTCTGGTTCTGTCACTTGTAAAATCTATGCCCTTGAACAGCTCACTTAACTTGAGGCTGTTTTCTTAACTCTAAATTGGGGCTAGGGGAAGCCGGGATGGCTCAGTGGGTTGAGCGCTCACTTTGCTCACTTTGCCCCAGCCTGTGTGGACCCATATGCTGGACTGGGGAGTGCTTCCAGTTCAGGCCTCACTGGGGTGAGACCCTGGCCCATTTCCTGCCCTGTGCAGCCCCGCACCCACCTGTGGAATGAAACTATGTGGAAAAACCAGTGATGTGCAACTATGGAGACTATTCTGGGCCCTCCCCCTTCTCTCTGTCTGTCAAAAACAATAAAAATAAATCTTTAAATTGGGGCTAATACTTATCTTCTTCCATGGTTGTGAGGACAGGGCATACAAACATGAGGTATTCAATAATGGTAGATATTATCACTTTGGTTGAGCCAAACTGGCTCAACAAACATAATTTGTAGCAAATTATGCTAAGCTGCCTTATTAGTTCACATGGTCTTTCATCCTAAACTAGTGTTATTTCCTGGGGCTTCAGTCTATATTCACAAGCAGAACTCAAGGACAGCAAAAATGTTTATTTGAAAAAATTACTATGTATTGAAAATATACATTAGAAATTATTACATACTTCAATAGCATTCCCCTCCCCCACCACAAAAGTAGAAATATGTTTGTTATGCTAATGCCATAGGTAAATTCAAACAAAAAGAAAAACATCATTAGTCCCCTTTCCTCATACATTAGAGTTGGGGTGGGGGGGTGGGGGTGGGAGGAGGTCAATTTCTAACTGCCAATCAGTAGGAATTTAACAAGTCCCAGTCTTCCATAGCAAGACACACATATTTCTGCTTTGAAGACTGTGAAGAGTTGCTCTGTTCCTTTTCTGGCTCCTCAAAAGCTCTCTTCTTGCTCTTTGACTCCTGGCTTGAGACAGTTTCGCATTTCAATATTGGCCCATGGCAGTCTGGGGCTTTCTCTTTATAGAACTGGAGTTTCTCGGAAGAGTTCACGTGGGTGTCTGCCAGGGGACACTTCACTGTGGCTTCTGTTCGAGCCCGCTTCCCATCTATAAGAGCAACAGAAGGAAGCACGATGAGTTTACCACGATGGCATGCTAATGCCTGCCTAAGTCTAGAAAGACGATCCAAGGCAAACAACAAAGAGGGTGATGTCTGGAGAGGGTGATGTCTGGATTCATATTATTCCCTTTTGGGTCCCCTGGAAAGTAACAGTGGCATTTGCACTAGCACAGGTTGAAGGCATGCACTCTGTGCATGTGCCATTGAGACCTTGAGCAAGTGACTTGTCTTCATTTTTCTCATCCTTTATAGACATATAAAACCTTATTCCTAAGGGTACAGATAAATGAAATAAAAAGTGCTTAGCATAGTCCTTGGCATATAGTAAAAGATCAAAAAATGTTAGCTCTTGTTATGCAAAATCTGGACCTGTTTCTAGGAGCCAAATTTATGGCACAACTCTAGCAAATGATACAACTTTATTATGTATTTTTTGGTATGCCCTGGTTTCTTATTTTGTTATCCTTATTTTTTTCTTCACTTTAATTTCATCATTTAACTCCTTTGTAAAAAAATTATGGGAAAACCGGGATGGCTCAGCAGGTTAAGCGCTCGCTTTGAAGCCTCAAGGACCGAGGATCGAATCCCGGCTCCAGCCCAGGTGGACCCACATGCTGAATTGGGGTGTGCTTCCCGAATGTGGTGAGGGCCCCAGTTCAGTTAAAAAAAAAATATTATGATAAAATATGCAGAACATAATTTACCATGTTAACCATTTTCAGGTATATAGTCTGTGGCATTAAGTACATTCACACTGTTGTATAAACACCACTACTGTTCATCTCCAGAATATTTTTATCTTGAAAAACTGAAACTGTGCTTATTGAACAAAAATTCCTTATTACCCCTCCCCCAACCCCTGACAACCACCATTCTACTTTCTGTCTCTATGAACTTGACAATGGCTTATTTCACTTAGCATAATGTCTTCAAGTTTCAACCACGTGATAGCATGTGTCCAAATTTCCTTCCTTTTTTAAGGCTGAATAATATTCCATTATATGTAAATACTGCATTTTGTTTACCTATTCATCTGTTGATAGACACTTGGATTGTGTCTACCTTTTGGTTACACTTAATTCCTTTTTAATCATCTGTACTCTACTTTTGTGCCACTGCAAATCTTTTTGGAACATATGTGATAGATACAGATACATATATACCTACATACATATGTTTAATAAGTTATTTTCCTGGTGCTGGTGCTTGAAGCTAAGTGTGAACTTACACTGTAAGCTATGTTGAAAGAACACAAGTCATAGTGATCAAATTAAGTAAATTTTATCACAATTAATTTTCCCAGTGAGTGAAGCCAGGATTACTGCTTTAAGGGTTCAAATAACCTAAGGGAAAAAAACTCCACAGGAAAGGGAATTTCTCACAGAAGTGCTGAGCTGCCTTTTGAGGTTCGGAGGTTTCTCGTAGCTTTACAGCTTCCAAAGTCCCACGCTCCCACTGCAGAACAATCTAAAATGCATTTGGAAAGATCTGAATCAGAACAAAATCTCAAACTTTAATATCAAACCTTCCTTGTTCCCCCTGTTCCCTTTCTATAAACACAAACCCCTGTGGAAATCTTACTTCAGATGATTACTGATAAGAATAAGAACCAAGTCAAGTCTGGATTTTGTTTTAATTCAGGAGTTGGTTAGAATACAAACATGTTGGATATATGTATTTGCATGACTCAGAAAAAAATCTATACAGCTGACTCCCTATTTTCATCTCTATTTCAAGCTAGAAATTAATTGCATACCTTAAACTAAAATTAAAATTTAAAACTTTAGTCATAATACTTTTCACACAATCCTACATTTTGAAATATATCAACTGTAACTCAAACACTTGTATGTGTGCAGAATGCTCACATTACCAAATTCTCAAGACACTTTATGACCAGCTTTCATTTTTTTTTAAACTATTGCAAATGTATTTTTATTATAAGCTACTACAAATTCTTTTGGAAATTTGGCTAAGTATAAAGTATATATAAATAAAATAAATGATTATTTTACATACACCATTAGTAATAAGAACTAAATTTAATATTTCTCATTATGGTACGCAATAAAATGATTATAAAGAGAAACATTTTCAGGATACAGCGGCAGTACAATACAGAGTTTAATAATACAATTCCAGAGTTAGCTCTACCACTGGCTAGCCAGGGGTCCCTTGGCAAGGGATATAATTTCTTCATCTGTTAAATTAGGTTAACAGATATGAAGGGTGAGCATAGTGTCTGGCACACAGAAAAGACTCAATAAGTATCAGCTGTCATCCCTTCTATAATACTTTCCAGATTATGAAAAATGGGGTGCTTGCTTTGGTAGTACATATACTAAAATAGAAAAATGGGGTACATCTAAGAGAATGCCAAAATGAATTAGCTGAATCTGGTGACTCAGTGGACGACAGGGAAAATATTGATTCCACTAAGAAATAAGAATGTCAATAGGAAGAGCTGTTCGGGGATAGACAAGAAGAAAATGAGTTAGGTCCTGGACAATCTGAATCTGAGGTGTTAGGTGGATGACATTTAGGAACAGGTCTAGTGTATTAGAGAAGGTGGGATCATCCCTGCAGAAGACAGTTAAGGCTCTGAGAACACTTAAGATCACCAGGAGAGTGAGTGGAGGTATCAGAGAAGAAGAGGAAGTGAGAAATCAGCAAGAGGTAGAGGGAGAAGTGAGAAAGTTAGGGGAGAGCCAGAAGAAAGGCCAAGAGAGAAAAAGCATAAAGCATGTATGTTTATACCAATGCTGCAGAAAAGCCAAAGCAGGTGAAGAATGAGATCATGTGCCACTTTCAAGAGAACACCTACAATTTAGCAGGAGTGGCCAGAACTAGATTACAAGGGATTAAGAATTGAGTAGACAGTGAGGAGGTGGGAGAGATAAGAAAAAAACACAATTCAGTTGTGTTGGGGGGTGGGGTGGGGGTGGAGGTGGGGGTTGAGGAACATGTAAGACTAAGAGGAGCTTGACTACGCTTATACACAGAAAAAAAAACAGGCAACGGAGGGTGAGACTGAAGATGCAGGGTGGGGCAGCACAGGGAAACAATTATTAGTAATCACAGAGGAAGCTGATGATCTTAGGAAACAGAACTGAAAAACAAAATAAAACCCTAAAGGGCTAATCACTGGAATGAAGTGGCATATCTGTTACCCTTAGATAAGGAGGGAAGCAGAATATGGTTGAAGAAATGGAGAAGTTTTGAGACAGAGATAGGGAAGTAAGGGGACTATTCGATGGCCTCCTTTTCCTGTCACCTGCTGAAAATGAGGCAGGAAGAGCATGGAGTCAGCCTGAAACAGTTTCAATAGGGATCAACAAGAGATAGACAAAGCTATGCAGCCAAGTCCTAGGGGCCAGGTTGAGGTACATGGCATGAAGCCATGAAGCTACACAGAGCCCACTCTGCTTACATTCTGGTTAGGCTGACAGGTAATTTACTTTACCCTTACAAAGCTCTGCAAGAGAGATCCTGGTTTCTGCATTTTATAGATGAAGAAACAGACTCAAAGTTACCTTCAGTCATACAGCTATTGGGTTAAGCCAGAATCCCAAACCTAGGTGTCTTTGACTCCATAGCCTATGCTCTTCTACCATGACACCTTCTACCAAACTACCTCAAAACTTTGTATGACCATCCCACACCTGCCTCCAGTCCACTGGCTATGTCTAGGATTGATCTAGTGCTACAAACTGTGATAATTATTGTAGTGTGTGTTTTCTGAACCAACTTCAAAGTGCTTCTGAAACACTGACTCACAAGCACCTCCTTCCTGTTTACCTGTAGGGCGGTGATGCTACAATTAGGCAGCTTGATAGGTCCACCACCATGCTGTACAGCTTCAGCCAAAGAGGGATCCAAAATAATACAGTTTGGGGAGTCCACTAGGAAACACTAGTTTAAAGTGCCTAAAGGAAACTCTTTTGATGAAGATGGAACCAAAAGCAAATAAAGAAGTCCCTGCCCCTTCCAAAGCCAAAGACAAAGCCAAGGCTTTAAAGGCAAACAAAGCAGTGCTGAAAGGCATCCACAGCCACAAAAAAGATCTGCATGTCACCCACCTTGTGTTAGCCCAAGACACTGCAGCTCCAATGGTAGTCCAAATATCCTTGGAAGAGCCCCCCCAGGCAAGTTCCCCCTAACTGCTCAGTTGGCCATGAAGACAGAAGACAATAACACACTTGTGTTCACTGTGGATGGATGTCAAGGCCAATAAGCACCAGATCAGACAGGCTGGGAAGAAGCTCTATGACAGTGACCAAGGTCAACACCCTGATCAGGCCAATGGGGAGAAGAGGCATATGTTCAACTGGCTGCTGACTATGATGTTCTGGATGTTGCCAACAAAATTGGAATCATCTAAGCTGAGGCCAGCTGGTTAATTCTAAATATAAAAATTTTTCACTGTTAAAAAGAAATTAAAAAAAAATTGATAGGGAAAGGCACTAGCCACAGGCAAGCTGACATCTAGTGGTACTTGGTTACCTTTTGACTTTACCAACTTGAGGGAGTCCATCAAGAAGACAAAACAGAGTCAAAAAACCATTTCCATACTAATGCTCTGAGAGGTAAGAAAATTGATCCCCAAAAGGGGAAGAGTCAGATTTGAATCCTGATCAGTATGACTTACTCTCTTTCTAAGTATATACCCATGGCCAAGAGAATCTGTCCTGAAATCGGTTCATACTGTTTTTTCATAGCAAGCCAGAATTCATTTTTTTCTGAGTCATTTATAGGATGACATTTTCTCCTAGTTTAATAAGGATGATCTAGTGACCAGAGCATGAGGTTTAAGGATCAACATCTAACACCTTTTCATAAGTAGCTGGGTTATTTATAGGTCATCAATATCCCTGATTTAATATGAAGATGACAATTCAGCCATGGAATACCAAAAGAATGAACTTTTGTTTGAAGTGTTGAATAAAACATTTAGAATTAAAACGAAAAGCCACATTAACCCTTGGGAGAAAAATCTGCAGTACCTGGTCAGCCCAGCCCTCTGTCTTGCAGTTACTGTGATCGAATTCCTTCAAAGGCACTTTGGAGTGGACGAGGCCTATATGAGTCTGAAGCTTGTGTTTGATGGCTTTGATGTCCTAATGAGGAAAAGAGAGAACAGGAATACCCACAATTTGTGCTTGCTTTCAGTAGGAAATAAACACCATCATAAATACCAGCCCTTTCTAACCAACAATTAGCAGAAGCAAAACATCAAATTGTGACTGGAAAAATAAGGGAGCAAAAGTCTTACCTTGAGCCCTGTCCCAGAGATATCTAAACAATTTAGTTTTCTAAAGGAAAAGAGGTATCCGATTCCTGCATCTGTGATCTCAGGGTTACCTAAATGTCAAAAACATGGGTAGTGTTTTGTTACAGAACTATTGGTAAAATGCCAACAATAAGGTCAGAAAAAAGGTCAAGCAATGATAAAATATAAAATATTGAGTGAGCAAACTTTCCAGAGTAAATTAAAAATAGGGATTTTATCTTTATCCTATCTAAAATATGAAGGACCACATTAGATGATCCTTAAGATACTTTATAGCTCCAACTTTCTAGGAGTTGGAGGTCAGCAGAAAAATAAATTAATCAGGTTGTTATCCCAAAGGGTCTAATTTGCAAACATCTGAAAACAGCACACATAAATATGTATTAAAATGGTTCACCAGGGGAAGCTGGGATGGCTCAGTGGGTTAAGCGCTTGTTTTGCAGCCCCAGAGACTGAGGACCGAATCCCAGCCCCAGCCCAGGCAGACCCATTTGCTGAACTGGGGTGTGCCCCCAGTTCAGTTCTTGCTGGGGCCTATGTGGGAGGCTCCCAGCCCAGTTCCTGCCCTGTGCAGCCCCCTGCCTACCTGTGGAGTGAAACTATATGGAAAACTAATGCTGTCAACTATAGAGACTGCTCTGGGCCCTCACCCTTCTTTCTCTCTCAAAAAACAATAAAAATAAATCTTTAAAAAAAATTAAAAAAAAAGGTTCACCAGAGTTTGTTCAATGGCCATTTCACCTCCAAAGTAAAAACATTAAAAAAATTTTTTTCTTTCCTTACACATATCTTCTCACATCAGAGAGTCCTACATTTAGCACCAAATCTTCAAGGCTAAGAGCACAGTACCTGGCACACTGTAGATGCTCAAAAAAATATTTGTTGAATGAATACACTTCCCTGGGAGTAATGTAGGACATTCATTATTACCTTCATTTTACAGAAGCCAAAACCAAGTCTTAGAGAGGTTAAATAACTTGCCCAAGGGCACACAGCTGCTAGTAAGAGTAGCAGAATAAGGACTGTCCTCTAACTTTACACCCTGCTCCTTCTATTCTTTTGATACCATATCATCCTGCTATATACTGGGTGCTCAGTTAAACTATAAATGATTGCTATCAACTTTCTACCACTGGAGTCAATATCTGATTAATCCTGAATAAGTTATCACAACTGTGGATTCATCTAAATTTTCATTAAGCAAAAATTAATTTAAATATTTATTTATTTATTTATTTAGACACAGAGAGAGAGAGAGAGAGAGAGAGATACAGAGACAGAGAGAGAACTGAACTGGGGGAGCCACCAGCCCAGCACATGGTTCTGCACGGGCCGGGGCCGGGACTCGATCCCCGGTCCCCGGTGCTGCAAAGTGAGCACTCAACCCACTGAGCCATCCTAGCCTCCCCTCAAAAATTAATTTAAAAAGACCTACAGGGAAGCCAGGATGGCTCAGTGGGTGAAGCGCTCACTTTGCAGTGCCGGGGACCAAAGATTGAATCCCGGCCCCAGCCCGTGCGGACCCATATGCTGAACTGGGGAGTTCTCCCAGTTCAGTTCTCTCTCTGTCTCTGTATCTCTCTCTCTCTCTCTCTGTCAAAAACAATAAAAAAAAAAAAGACCTACCTGACAGCCACTATGGATAAGCAATTTATAGAAAGTAAGGATGAACCTAATGTTTTATATGTGCAATGAATATGATGAAAGGTTGCCCTGTCTGCACACTGTGAGTGGCATGGATGAATCTGTAAGGGCTTTTCCTACCCTAAAGAGGTGGCAAGATGCCAGGAGTTAAGACCCTCTGGCTTTAGTCCTGCCCTGCCACTAACTTGCTGTGGCACCTAGGAAAGTCCCCTCAAATTATTACCTCTAAAATGGAAGGAAGAACTAGATGATTTCTAAGGTCATTCTTTCAACATTCATAATCTATAATTCCTAACAAAACTTACAAGATAAGTCCAATAATGTTAGATTTTCAAGGCCTCTTTTCATCACTCGAACTGGTGCTGTCATTTTCCGCACCCCAGCATCTGATAAACAATTATCCTTCAGGTGGAGCTGAGTTACACTAGGGAAACAAAGTCCATAAATAAATTACTTAAAGACAGTTTGAGACAGTCTAAGTATGAGAACATGCTTTCATAAATTTCACTTGAAAATATAAAATATCCTCTACCCTCACTATTTCACATTCAATGCATTTAACAGAGTTAAAGATCTTTTGATGCTATTTCAGTTACCAAGTGAGGGTTAACGGGGATCAACGTGTCATGTAATACTAATCTCAGATGGCAGAGGGCACTAAAGATATATGACGGAATGAGGTAAATGGACTTAATTAAGGAGATAAATAAATATACCTTAACACAAAAGCTGCATCATTCCTGATAAATGCTGTGTGAAAACCAAAAACACTATGTCAGGAAAGTCTGTTAAAGAACTGTGAAAGTTCTTTTGACAAAGCAAACAATCCTCTAAAAGTTTAACTAGCTTTATAAATCCAGATTTTCAGATTGGGTTTTTAAGGCATACACATAAGCCAGTCAATCCATCCAGCTAACTGACACCAGTGTATTAATGTGCTCGCTCCACTGTCCCACACACAAGAAATATGAACTTCTACTAACCTCACACAAAAATACCTTTGTACGGGGCATTATGAAGGGGTTGATGTTCTAGGCTGGCCCCGGCAAGTGGGTTAGACTCAGGTTTGTAATGCTGTTATTCTTCTGGGTGTTTATAAATCTACCTGGACCCTTCTCTGCAGGCCAGACTGAGATCAGTTGGACCATTTATGAAAGGCATAAACTGGGCAATTTTTTTAAGTTATGGTCTTGAAAATAATGCATTTGGCTGTCTTTAATAATTCACTTTAAAATAATATATAGTTCATTGATATTTAAAATAAAAAATGATAATTACTATGGAAGGTTGTATAACTTCTTATCTCCTGCTAGAATAAACTAGGACTGGAAAAATAAAGGGCAAAATCATTTTTCAACCCAGGCAGTTTCAAGCACTACATGTTGAAATAAAGGTTATTTAGAAAGATGAACCAATCGACTTACTTTCCTAAGAGTTGTCCGATCTATATTACTATGTAAATAGCAATAGAAAATGTTTTAGGAAAAAAATTAGAAAAAATAAACACAGGACTGGGAAATAACTGGTATTCTTCAAGATAATCCTGTTAGATCATCCTTTAAAAGAATAATTAAACAATTCATCTGCAATGTTGGTAGATCAATACCTAGACAGGGCCTCATTGGTGAGATGTTCTAGAAGTTCATGCTCATCTCCAAGCTTGCAACAGGAAAGATCCAGGCAGGTCAGCTCCCGGAAAGACTTAATCTCCTCAAGTTTTTCTGAGATCACCAGATACCTGTGGGATGTGGAGAGCAATCAACAGCTTTTCTTTTCCTTCTTTTCAAACATTACCATTTGTGGCTTTGTGCAGCAGCCAACATTCCATCAGGACAAAGTACTACATAATAAGCGGACTTCACCTATTATTATGTGAGCACAGGTTGAAGTTTTTCATTAATAAATGCCTTGAAAGTCATTTTACATGACAGTGGAATAAAAACTTTAAATAAATAAAAGTATGTGAGCAAAGACAAGTCACGAAAAAACATTTGCTTTGTTAGAAGACAGATTGTGTGACTTTGGTGTTGGGACCTTACTGGAGAATCTCCAAACTTTAGGATACTCAAAAATTTAATTAATCGTTCCTTTAAGGCTGCTTTTTAGCTAATGCTCAGTATCTAGTGGTTTGAAAACTGGAACTGGGCCAAGAAATCTAAGTTCAATCTTCGCATCCAAGAACATACCAAGAGGTATTTGGCAAATCACTTTATCTTTTCCACTCAAACCCAAGTTTGAGTAGCTGCCCACTATGCCATTCCTCTGTTATCTTGCTAACTCCAAAAGTATGTGCAGCATGACTTCTATGAAGACTAACTCTAATCTAGATGGTTATTAAGACAAACCGTGAGCACAACCATTTTAATTACATGGGAGCAACTCCACAAACTGTTATCAAGAAGCATCAGGGAGGCTTCTGGAGAGGAAAAGATCACAAAGGCATTCCACAGCCCAGGCTGTGGCCTCCACCCTGCTTTCTAGTCATTTGCCTATTTTAGATGACATCAGTGAGAAAAAATCAGAAAGGATTAGGTGTGACAGGAAACAGGGAGGAGAGGATCTTAAAAGAACAGGGAAACTGACTGCGGCAAGAGCTTGCCTTTCTCATCCACTTGCCTCATGGATGTCTAGAAGTTTTCACAGACAGCATGCTAGGACCAGTGGGATTATACTCTTCTGTCAGCAGGATCATAATTACCCAAAACAGAATGGAATAATCAGAGAGTAAAAGGGAAGTTAGATCTCTTTTCTTTCCACTGCCAACAAAAATAAGATTTACTGAAGCTGTGGCTGGCCTGACTGCTAGGCACAGATGGCCTAGGGCACTGATATCCCCCTAAGCTGTTTGGTAGGGGAGCTCAGCTGGGTACACAAATGAGCCTTATTTACTCAGATGTATTTTAATTGCACTGTAAATAAAGCTGCTGTTTTCCATCTTATAATCACAGAGCTGAAGTGGGTTAATGGGGATTTTTGGAGGATTACTGGCAATCAGAGAAAGAAAAACACACATCCTTTGATCAATTAACCAAAAGATTTTTAGTATAATAATTCTGAAACAAGGGTTACCTGCAAAGGACATAAACAATGTATAACATGATTAACAAACATTACAAAAAAAAATCAAGGCTGAGAAACCAACATGCAAAGCCACAGACGTTACTAAATATTTATTTAAAACATAATCAAAAGTTCTAGGGTCTTGGTCAAAACGAGTCTTCCAAACTGTCCACTTAAAAAGTTTAGCAGAGTATAGCAGAGAAGCAACAAAGTTCACAGACATATTCTGGCATTAGATAGACCTGCGTTTGGATTCTGACAACTCTAATTACTTGTGTGATTGTGAGAAAGTTACTTAACCTCTCTTAGCCTCCATTTCTCCAGCTAGAAAATGGGACTGGAGAATGCTGGGATAGCTCAACAGGTTGAGTGCTTGCCTTGCAACTATGAGGTCTGGGGATCGAATCCTGACCCTGGCCCATGCATACCCATATGCTGAACTGCAGCACAACTGGTAACCACTGGGATGGTAGTAAAGGTTCTTGTCTTCCATGTGGGAGGCCCCCCCTTTCCATTTCTACCACACATGGCCCCACATCCACCTATGTGGAAAGAAACTATGTCACAACTAATGATGTACAACTATGGAGACTGCTCTAGGCCCACCCTCTTTCTCTCTCTTTCTCTCAAACAATAAATCTTAAAAAAAAAAAAAAAAGGGGGACTGATGATTACTTCTTTTCAGGATTATTAAGAAAATTTAAAACAATATTCCAAAAGTACAAGGATTCTTATAGGCCCTCATTAAATGGTAGCTATTATAATTACTTCATTTACACAGGGTGATATTTTAAGGAAAACAATACTTGCCTCCCTGTGACCACCAGTGGGATTAAAAAATCACTGGGGTATCAACATAGGGAAGGAGACAGTTTTGTAAGGTTGGAGCCCAGTTGCAAAGACATTGGCTTCTCCTTTGGGTAGTCAGGCAGCTTTGTGACCCAACACCACAACAGTAAGTCCCTGTACCTAACCAATAATTTTTTTTGCAATTATTTTCTTAAGTGCTCTCCCTTGACTAACTCTTTTGTGCTGGTAAAACCTTTGCTGCTGAAGCTTCAGCCCTGGATTGCAAATGCAAACCCAAGTCTCCTGTCCTCCTATTTTCCTTTGGAGATTCATTCAAAAGA
Source organism: Craseonycteris thonglongyai (assembly GCA_004027555.1). NCBI lineage: Eukaryota > Metazoa > Chordata > Mammalia > Chiroptera > Craseonycteridae > Craseonycteris > Craseonycteris thonglongyai. The sequence goes on from PVKE010005941.1 coordinate 25,265, forward strand.
AGAAAGGAAGTTTTTTTGTTTTGTTTTGTATCATGATTGAAAATATTACTCTTATATCTGGGTAAGACAGAAAAGTTTTAAATTGTTACAAAATGAGCCAAAAATTGTTTAAAATGTTTCTTATATTTTTTTGATTATAAAAATACATCCTCCTTAGAGAAAAAAATTAAGAAAATATGAAAAATTGCAAAGAAAGTTAAAACCAATTTCAACCTCACTATCTAGATTAAATTTCATTGGGTTTCTTTATTTCTGTATATGCAATACACATAAAAATCCCTATTTTTTTAAACAAAACTGGGATCACATAGTATATAAGGGCTGTCTAGAAAAAAAATCCAGCCATAAAATGCCTCTATTTTTCATATTACATGGCTAGATACTTTCCAAGACAGCCCTCCTATGTAATTTTAATTCTTATTTTTTCATTTGGTATATAATACACCACATCATTTTAAATGCTCTTTGAATAGTATCTTAATAGCTATATATCTTATCGTATGGATGTACCATAATTTGCTTAACTAATTTCCTATTTTTGAACAGTTAGCTTTCAGGTTTTCACTATTACAACTAGTATAATGAATACCCTTATGTACTGTCCACCTACTTTTGGTTCACCCTGTATAATTACATTAGAAATTATAATAGATTCTGAATAAATTGAATTAATGAGCAAACAAATGATATGGATTTTTTAAGGCTCTTGATAACATACTGCCAAACTGTTTTTCAGAAATGCTACACTAATTTATGTGCTCATCAAACACGAATAGAAGTGCTATTCTCATTCAATTTGACCACTGGACCAGAACACCAACACCACAAATGGATAAAAAGCATTTTTACTATCATGAGATATACTTAAGCTATAATGGTAGGTGGAGGAAAAAGAAGGCATATAAGTTGCAGATTAGGGTATAATCCCAAATGTATAAAGAAATATATTTGAAAATGGTTACCATAAATGATGGGACTATTAATTTTTTTAATATTACCATTTAATGTATTTCCCAAATAGTATGTATTGCCTTTATAAAATAATTTTAAAACGAGGTATACATAATTCTGTTTTTCATTACTCTAAGTTTCCTACAATGAACATAAATAACTTATAATACAAAATAAAGGAATAAAATATATTTCAAATGTATGCGCTATAAAGAAACATTGGACTTTCTCATTTAGGCAAGGTAATTTTCCTTTCCACTGACAGCAACCCCAGGCCCAGCCATGCTTGAGACCACAGCACAAAGACAGAGCTTTCATAAGGTATCTGCCCAGTTCATGAGATCCATGGTTCTGTTTTTGTTTACATCTGTTCATGACTTTTCTTTTTAGAGTACAATATTTAGCCTGTGGTAAAAACATTAATTTTGAACTAATTAAATAAAGAATGCTTCTTTTTTTTTTAAGAGCTTGGCTTAATGTTTTCCAGTATGAATTTCTTTTCTTTTATTATATGTTTTGTTTAGCCTTGTTTTAAAGATCATATTGATTGTGTATCTTAATAGTAAGCTGCCTTTCACGTTTTCTTGTTACAAAAAAGCTCATATAGTGGTGTACTATATAGCTATTTAAAAAATCTCCAAGTACTGATGGCAAATAATTTTCAAAATACCGTATTTTCCGGCGTATAAGACGACCCCCTAATTTTACAGTTAAATCATAGGTTTAGGCCTATATTCGCTGTATAAGACTACAGCCTCGGTAGTGGGGGGTAGTCTTATACAGCAAATATAGGCCTAAACCTATGTTTTAACTGTAAAATTAGGGGGTCGTCTTATACGCCCGGTCGTCTTATACGCTGGAAAATACGGTATGTGAAGAAAGCAAGGTGCACAACAGTTTAAACAGTGTGCTGCCATCTGTACGACAAAGGGGAGAGCTACATATGCATGTATAGGTACAGAATATCCCTGGAATAATATAAAAGAAATTGATAACAGTAGTTGTCTCTGGAGAGAGAAAATGGTGGGCGATGGTAAGGAGGCTTATGTCTCACTTTATATTCTTTTGTGTTTTAAATTCTTTTTCATATGTTTTTAAATTCTTTTTACGATTTATTGTTTGAGGAAAGGTGTGTGAGAGACACAGAGAAGGGGGGAGGGCCCAGAGCAGTCTCCATAGTTGTACATCATTAGTTGTGACATGGTTTCACTCCACCTAGGTGGATGTGGGGGTGTGTGGGGTGGGAACCAAATCAGAGGCTTTCCGCATGGGAGGCGAGAACCTTGGCCACTAAGCCATCCCTGCGGTTACCACTTGTGCCGCAGTTCAACATATGGATTTGCATGGGCCCAGGCCGAAATTCAATCCCCAGACCTTGCGGTGTAAGGCAAACACTCAACCTGCTAAACTAACCCGGCATCCCTTAAAGTTTGTATTAATTAGCAGATGCTTAGAAAGTCATTTTATATGGCAGAACAAAAAATTAAAATAAATCAAGAAAAGCATATTAGCAAAGGCAAGTCACAATAAAAAACATCTGCCCTACTAGAAAACAGACAGACCTTAGCGTTGGTGGTGGGACCTTATTTGAAAATTTCCAAACTTTAGGATACTTTAAATTTTAATCACTCATTATTTATAAGTTTATTATCTAATGCTCAATATCTAGTGGTCTGAAAACTGGAACAAGTTAGTAACTCTGGTTACTAATTTTCACATCTCTAAGAGCATATATACCAAGAGATATTTAGCAGATCACGTCTTGTCTTCTATTTTCTCGTACTGGAAAAGTTTGTAGAAGAGTATTTTTTCACCTAATAGAGGAGCTGTGGCAAACAAGTAATTCTTATAAAGTGTTTTTGAAATAAAGCTGTATTGTCTGGGCGAGTGAGGGAGGAAGACAGTAATTTTTCTCAAAATAGCCCACCAGTTTATGTCTGGAAGTTTTAAATTGAAGTGCTATTTGATCAAGGAGGGAAGCCCCCAAGCCCACTAAGCCCTAGAGCTTGACACAATTACCACATCTAATAAAATACTCAGTATCCTAATGAGAACACCCACCTGTTTCGCAAACATAAGGAGCAAAGCACCAGACTTCCATAGGCTTCTGTGAATTTCTGTAAAGCCCTTAGCCCTGCACCTGGCTCTGTGAATTTCTGTCTGGCTTCAGCAGCAGAGAACAGCTTTTCAGCAATCTGCTCAGGAAAGCCAATAAGTGAATCAATGTGATCAACATTGTCGGAGATGAAGCCCAGGACAAGGCTGAAGAGGGATTTGGCAGAGTATCGAAGATTCCCCTCCCGAGTGTATGTGAAGATGAAATGATCAGTCTTCTCTTTCTGTGCAGTATCGTCTTCCCTGTTCATACAAAGCTCCACAGAAAAGCCTTTGGGAAATAGTCTGAAAGGCCTTGGCTTCTGCAGGCTATTCCTGACACCATTCAAGGCCAGATTGACCATGTGCAACTGCCCATTTTCTCGCACGTAGATGGGCCCTGGGTCCAGATGGTTTTCTGAGTTGAGGTAGTAAGACATTACCTTGGTTGCAACTGTAAAAGGCACAAGGGAAGGAAATCCAATTAAATGCCATTTGTAACATGTAACTTTGTCTTGCTGTGCCCAGGGCTTTATGAGCCTACCAGGCAGGCTCTGTGGCTGCTGTGGGGAAAGGAAGCTTACCAGTTGCCCGTGAACTTTGGCACTGGAGGTTGCCTCTATTGCCTCTACCTGGAATGCCCTTCCCTACCCTCCCCCTTTTCTCATTTCTTTGGTGATCTCCTATTCGTCTTTCAAAACTCAGCTCAAATATCATTTCTAAAATTCACCCTGAGAAAGTAATCACAGAGTGGGCAGTATAAGGAAAGTCATTGCAGCACAGTTGATATTATCAAAACAACCTGAAACTACCTAAACATCCAAAAATAGGGGTGTTATTAAATACACTATGATACATCTGTACCACCCAATGTTATGCAGCCATTAAAATTGTAAAATTTTTATTGATTTGCAAGTTACAAATTATGTACATATGGAATTTATTATTTGTTTTTTAAACCACGTTCATGCACAGAACAAAGATCAAAACCAAATAATTCCCTTGCTACCTTGGCACCTTCCACACACTCCTTTGTTGCACTTGGCTCACTATTCTGCTACTGTTTTTTTCTGGGTCTGTGTTCTGCTGATTTGAACTCCTTGAGAGGAATAAACACGTTTAATTCATCCAGATTCCCTAACGAAGTGCTCTGGCATGTAACAGTCCCTATGCAGATATTTGCAGAATTAAAGTTTACTCATTTCCTAAAACTTACATATACCATAAGCAACAGGGTTTTTGGATTTATATTACAAGAGCTAAATAAAAGCTATTCCAGCCCTTGGAAGTATCACATCTACTAAGACTCTGTTAGGTCACTTTTAAAGTAAGGCAAAGCATCAAAAACAATTGGGTATTTATGTGATGATCTGGGTGACATTTTGTGCCCAAGCACTAACCTGAATAAAAACTGATTTTCCTGAAGAACTGTGACATTTCAAAATACCTGAGAAGTTGCTATGTTAATTGGAAGTATTTGATTATCACTTCTACAACAATTTAAAGGGAGGAAAGGGATAAATTTAATATAATGTAAGTCAAAAAGCTGCTGTTATCTCTAAAAGATTCTGACTGACTTTTAGAGTGAACCAACTCATCTTTTTCTGCATCAATACAGGGCTAGGATGTAGTTTTGATGCCATTAAAAGTGTCAGCAAACAATCAAGTCAGTGATCAAAAATGCTGAGTCCCTGGAGATCAAAGAGTTGATCCTCTTTGTGGGCATCAGTACATTCCACACTCCTCTGGAGGATAATTATGTGTAAAAACACATCAGAAAAGAGGGCCCTGCCTAGCTCAGGAGGCTCACCCTTTCCTGCTCATTTCCTCATGCCCTATTCTGGCCATTACATACTATAATATCCAGGTAAGCTGGCTATGCTCTCTTGTCCCTCTGGTTTTTGCCCATTCTGTTCCCTTTGGCTGGAATAACCTCCTCTGCTTTCCTTACCTAGCTTACTCCTATTCATCATTAACACTCAGCTCACCATGATCCCTCTACTGGGAAACCTTCCTTAACTCTGCACCAGTGCCTGCCTGTCTGGTTTTTCCCAGAGCACCAGTAGCTCCTTCTATTATACAAAGCACTTAGCACCGTATACTATGTCTATTTTCTTACTAATGTTCCCATAGTTGTGAGCTCTTTGAAGACAAGGCACTTATTTGATTCGTCTCTTTCCCAGGGCTAACATAGCTCCTAGTCCTAAGTAAGCCCTCAAGAGATACTTGTTGAACCAGCGGAGAGGAAGGGTGAGACCTTAAAGGGACAGATTTAGTGCTCTGAGCTGTAAGGCCTGCTGATACTGTTGCCAGGATCCAGCTCCTCATCCAGGCAACAGCTGCAGCTCCTCCCCCACTTGCCAGACCCTTCTGCAGGTGGTAGAAGCAAAGCAGATGATGGGAGTATATTGCTACTGGTACTACCAGAGGAAAAAAATCTACAAAGCAGAAAAAAAACCAAAAACCCTCCTGTCACAGTGCCAACTTTATAACCCATACTCTTGCCAGTATTCAGTCCAGTATTTAGTGCCTGTGTCTAAGAAGATGCCTCATTTATTCCAAGCTCTTCTTCCCACAGAAGCAAGCATCAGGCCCCTTCAACCTCAGGTTTTAATCTTGATGAAGAGATAAAGCAAATCTCCTTTGGTCTTTATCCCTGTGACTGAACATTCAGAGCCCTACTCTACCTGTAGATTAGAAAAGTAGATACCAGGCCTGGCCCTAAAAAAGAATGACTTGAGTTTACAAAGGCAAATTCAATGGAACATATAATGAATCAACATGCTATAAGATCCCTGACGAAGAAATAGGGTTTGCCCACCTGTATTATCTCTAATTCTTACACCCAATAGTGCCTTCCACAAACTTTGGAGTAAAATGGACAAATGGATGAATGGATGACTACTTTGGGTGAAAATCAGAACAGTCTGATTCTATCCAGCAGAGGGCACAACAGCTTGGGTGGGACAGGAGTAAGGATGCTCATCCAGGCAGCCCCAATTCCTGGCAGCTTCTGTTTCCAGGGATCATTAAGAAAATGCACAGTATAGCTATATTTTACCTTGACATTACTCATAAAATGCTAGTTTCCTAAATGATGAGAAGCCTAATATATCCTAATGAGTAAACCCACATCATCTATCCAGAAGCCCCACAGCTTCCCTCTTCTTCAGCCGTGGCACTTGAGGAACTGCCCCTGATTCCGGGTATCCTGATGACCTTTGATTTCTACTACTGAATTTGTGCATTTTGCATTCTCCCAATAAGAAGCTTCTTGAGAATTTGTGAGGTACTATAAAATAATTTAAGAATTATATTAGTATTTAAACCTTTCAAAATTAAGAACCATAAAGGCAAGAGAATTTCACACAAAGCTTCTGCATTTGGCTTTTCCTTGTGCCTGGCTGTTGTACAGGGTGGTCTATTATACACAGGCCCCCTCAGGAAATATACCATGGCAAAAACCCCATACAAACTGGAAAATTAAAATAATCAGTATCTGTAAAAAAAAAAAAAAAATAGAAAGAAACAAAATGTCCAGTGTAGGTCTGCATTTCATATTATTAATATATCTGTATTTTATATTAGGTCAACAGAGTGATGGTGCATTCTGATAGTCACCCAGGTCCATACAAACAGGTAGTTTTGTAAGTTCTATTGTACAAAAGTATCACAATAGTTCATGTTCTGGTATTTGGCCACTATAAATGAGCCAAAATTACCACAAAGCATATCATTAATCAAATGGTAAAATATAACTGAGAGAAACTCAGTTCTCTACAGCCTCTTTGAATAAGAGGCAAGATAAAAGAACTGATAACTAAACAGGACAGCTTTTAAAAGATTTATTTATTTTTATTGTTTTTGACAGAGAGACAGAGAGAGAGATACAGAGACAGAGAGAAGGGGGAGGACCCAGAACAGTCTCCATAGTTGCACATCACTGGTTTTTCCACATAGTTTCATTCCACAGGTGGGTAAGGGGCTGCACAGGGCAGGAAGTGGGCCAGGGTCTCACCCCGGTGAGAAGTGAACTGGGGGCACTCCCCAGTTCAGCATATGGGTCCACATGGGCTGGGGCTGGGGCAGGAATTCGATCCTCGGTCCTCCGGGTTGCAAAGCAAGCGCTTAACCCACTGAGCCATCCCGGCTTCCCCGACAGCTTTTTAGACGATCAAGCCAGTTTACCAAGCAAGAAGCATGACTATCCCAGTCAAATAGGGTAGGGTGGGGTAGATGGTGGAAACAGGATTAAAATTATTAGCTCAGTCTATGGCTATCTAATGTGAAGAGAATGAAAACACCTAACTTTAGTAGGTAAACCAAGTTAATAATCCCCGAAGAATAATAAATAATAGTAATGATTAGGATAATAATGATAGTGGGTATGATAGTTACCATTTATTAAGTACCTACCAGTTGCCAAGCACTATGCTAGATACTGTATTAAATGATCTCATGTAATCCTCAACAATCCTATGAGGTCAGGATTGCCATTTAACAGATGAAGAGGCTCAGAGAAGTAAAGTAACTTGCTTAAGGAACAGAGCTAGTAAGTGGCAGAGCCAGAATTCAATCTCAAGGTTGTGTTACTCCAAAGTTCATGCTCTTTCCACTGTATGATGCTATCTCTTAAGAATAAAAATATGACATCAGCCTTAGATATAAAAAAAGAACATTAAAAATTAATCTCACCCACCTGTTTGATCCCTTTGGTTATTCATTTGGTTATTCACTGGCTCAAGGTAGGGAGGCACAGGGAAGGGATAACTCTCTCTCTCTCTCTCACTCTCTCTCTCTCTCTCTCTCTCTCTCACACACACACACACACACACACACACACACACACACACACACACACACACACACACACACACACACACACACACACACACGACATTTCAAGAAACTGTTGGTGGGAATAGAGCCAGGACAGGGCTAGATTGAGGCCTCACTTCTTCCCTCTGCCAGGGCAGAAATTACCCACATCCACACACCAGAAAAACATCTGTCAACCTATGGCCTTCATCCCAAGGCTGCAGACACCCTTGGTTTATTTGGAAATGCAGAATTTTTGAGAAAATTTTTAACATAAAACCGTGAACAGAAACTACGTCAAGGGATGCCATGGGTTGAGCACTCGTCTTGCAGTCCTGGGGTCTGAGGATCATATCCCGGTTCCCGCCCATGAGAACCCATATGCTGAACTGGGGTGTGCCCCCAGCTCGGTTTTCATCAGGGCAAGCTCCATGTGGAAGGCCCCCAGACCAATTCCTGCCCTGTGCCCACCTGTGGAATGAAACTATATAGAAAACCAAATGGGGGAAGCCGGGATGGCTCAGTGGGTTAAGTGCTCACTTTGCAGCGCTGGGGACCTAGGATCAAATCCCAGCCTCCGCCCATGCGGAACCATATGCTGAACTGGGAGCTCCCCCAGTTCAGTTCTCTCTCTGTCTCTGTATCTCTCTCTCTGTCTCTGTCAAAATAAAAAAAATAAATAAAAATAAATTCTCTTTAAAAAAAAAAAAAAAGAAAACCAAATAATGTGCAACTATGGAGACTGCTCTGGGCCCTCCCCATTCTCTCTGTCTCTCTGTCTGTCAAAAACAATAAAAAATAAGTCTTAAAAAAAACAAAAAAAACTACGTCCAAACCATCTATAACTAACAATAATTTTACCTTCATTGTTTTCTGTTAACTCCCATTATTCCATTTTCAACTCCTATTTCTTTTTTCCTGTAACTTGCATTTTCCTACCTGCCTTCTCACCTATGCCCGTTTCTCTCCCAAACTCTGGAGGATCACACCATATCTGCTTTTCTCCAGGTATATACCAATCTCTCCAACATCTTGACATTCTTAGTTTTTCTACCTGCTAATTCTAGAACTGCTCACATAAAATCCAATTTCCACACCAAAAATCCTAACTCCTCCTTCCTTTATTCACTCCCAGCTACTATGCTTCCACCTCTCCTATGTCTTTATAATCCTTCCAAGGTCCCTTCTGAAATCAGGCTCTCCCTGTCTCCCGGATCCAATCCCACCTCCACATGCCTCCACCTCCTTCCCACACCATTCCACCCCCACCCACTCTAACCCCCAGGAACTCTTCCTCTGTCCGTCACCATCTATTCTTCCCTTCCTCCCACTCTCTGGGATTCCCTCTCCTAGGACCCCAATCTCTCCATCTTCTTCCTTGTCTTCTGTCCTCAAACTTCACAATCCCCTTCCTTAAGGCCTCACTATGCCCAAATTCACAACCCACAGCCCCAACTTGTTTCTTCCCTACCTCCAAGACCCCGCCCTTTCCCTTCTTTTTCAACCGTAGATCCTTTCCTCCTTGCACTCCTCAAAGCCCCTGCCCCAGCAGTGCAATTCTCTCTCTAAATTCCCACGCAGCCCCTCCCCGAGTCACCCAAGCTAATCCAGCTCCCTTCTCTCGCCTGCCCAACGCCAATGCTCACACCTCTTTCCCCATACCCTACCCCAATCGCGACTTCACCCTTAAATCCATCTCGCACACTCTTACGAGGGTCGTCCGGAAAGTATCCAGCCACGTAATCGTTCTTCTTATACTGACAATGGCTGGATTTTTTCCGGACAACCTTCGTATACCCTCACCGTCACACCTTTCACCCACCCACATGCCAACCCCATCCCTCTCGGTCTTCCCCTCCCCCACCCCGCCCCTCCCTCACACACCGCCCCCGCCCCCACTCGCAGCCCGGGGCTCCTCGAGCGGCCCAGCCCGCGGCCGCCACCTACCTGTGCCCCTGCCCAGGGCAGCTCACTGCAACTCCTCGGTGGTAGCTCCCTCGTCCCGCGGCGCGGCTGAGGGGATGAGGGACTCGGCGCCCCGGGCACAAAGCTAAGGAAGGTGGGACAGACAGAGGATGGGAGGAGGGAGGAGGGAGGAGGGAGGGGCCCGGGGGCGATCTAGTGCCGTGGGACCGCGGGGCTGACAGGGGCTGGGGTAGGCTGGGCACGGGAGACGCGCGTGCGCGGAACCGGCATGAGGGCGGGGCCGGGCCTGGAGGCGGGGCCTGGCCCAGGGCAGGCGACTTGAGGGCCAAGGGCTCGGCTCCCAGGGAGTACTGCGCGTGCGTGTTCACGCGGGGCGGGCGCCGTTGGTCTCGTAGGCCTTAGAGATAGAGCTGAACTGGAGGAGGGCCGGCCGCGCGTGTTCAGGCCCTTGGGAGGCGTTGCGCAGCTTAGCCCGCCAAGTGAAGACGAGCGCGGGGGCGTGGCCCGGGGTGGGGCCTGAGGGCGGGGTGGAGATGTGCGCGCGCCCGGGAACTCCGAGGAGGCCGGGCGGCTGGGGGGTGGTGCTGGGCAGGAGCGGAGGGCAGGGGATGGGGCCCGGGGTAGGGATGTGCGGGGCGGGGCCTCTGGGCGAAGAGTTGGGGTAGAGACGTGTGCCCGCCTGGTAACTCCGTGGAGACCGGGAGGACGGAAGGGGGCGGGGCCGAGGGCGGGGCGGAAGGGAGAACCGGAGGCCCGACTGTCCGCGCTCCTGGAGCTGACCGGAGGCCCAGGCGAGCGGGTTGGCGTGGCGGGGCAGTCTGGCACCAGGGGAGGTGGGGAGCTGGCTGGATGAGGCTGACGGAGGGGGATACTGGTGGAGAAAGGGAGCGAGCGAGGGGAGGAGGACCGTGAGGGGACGCGCCGCGCGGAGGCGGGCGGCGGGTGGGACCTGAGGGGCGGCCGGTGAGGGGCCCGGGAAGGGGGAAGGCTGACGCCGGTCTGTTCTCTCCCCTTAGCCCTGGAAACGCTAAGTGCCAGCTCACGAACTTTTTTGAGTTCTGAATTATTTTTAAAAATATTTATTATTTTTACTGTTTTTTGACAGAGAGAGATACAGAGACAGAGAGAGAACTGAACTGGGGGAGCTCCCAGTTCAGCATATGGTTCCGCACGGGTCGCGGCCGGGATTCTATCCCTGGTCCCCGACGCTGCAAAGTGAGCGCTTAACCCACTGAGCCATCCCGGTTTCCCCAAGTTCTGAATTATTTTGACACCCCCTCCTCCAGGGAAAAACAATTGCAAATCGAAATTAATGTCTACCAGAAGGTAACCATCAACTGCAACGTAATTCATATAGTTATGCATTATGTTTAATTTAGGATGTGGGTTCATTTAATGTATTTTATACAATTTAGGCTGGGGGCATCCAAAAATGTATGAGTGTTTGGGATCCTTGGAGGTCTTGAAATGGTCTTTGACTGAGGAAAAGAGTTTGAGATGGAGGTGAGAAGGTGGTGTCAGGGTCTGTCTGCCTTTCAAGTGATACAGCAAACCTAGACGGTGGCACTGGCTGCTTTCTGAGTAGCACCCAAGTTCCCAATTGATGTTATGGGGAAGGGTCTAACTACCAGAACCAAAGGGGCTGGTCAGGGAGAAAGTGAACTGAGGACTAATTTGGAGAAACTTTCAGAAAGGACCAGAAAGGGTATATGAACTGAAAGTGAATGGATGACAAAGTGACCCTAGATTTAGAGGACAGGAAGGCTTCAGAGAAGTCCAGGGTCAGGGATCTTTAAAAATGCAAAGGGTAGCACCCCAGAATGCACCACCTTTGATAAACTGAGGCCCTTAGGGAATACCTGTCTTTAAGTCAAGCTTGTCCAACCAGAGAGCCACATGCCTGCCGCCCAGGACAGCTTTCAGTGTTGCCCAACAAAGACATTCAGTGTCGCTCAACACAAGTTCATAAACATTTTAAAGCATGAGATTCTTTTTTGGGCTTTTTTTTTTTTTTTTTTTTTAAACTCATCAGCTATTATTAGTGTATTTTGTGTGTGGCCCAAGACAATTCTTCCAGTGTGGCCCAGGGAAACCAAAAGGTTGGACACCCTTGGAGTAAGTCATCCCAGGATAGGAGGTTAGACTACATTTCTAATCCTGCATTTTGGGGTTATGGAATCAACATATCTTCTGAGTAATTGTTCCATGTGTTTCTTTGGGGTCATTTGCCTCTTATTAACCATGACGAAAGAACCCAATTTCTGCCATTTCTTGTTATTTAAATAGTTTCACCCAACACAGGAAAGAGGATATTGGATATTGGAGTATGAAATGAGTTTTATGTTAAAGGATGTGTTTACATCCCTCAGACAACTTAGATGATAAGAATGTGAAGCAAAAGAACTGAACATTTGGAGAGTACACTCTTCCTTATTCATATGTAATACAAGTCTCTTCATATATTACAAATAAATACTAGATACTTTCCCCTAAAATATAACTCTTTTAAAGCAAATTCTTTCCCTTAGTCTCCAACCCTTACATTTCCACCCTAAAATAGATTACTGCAGTTTTCCCCTCTCTGCACTATTTAAGCCAGTTAATTATTTGTTGTAGGGGATTGTTCTGTGCATGGTAGGATATTTAACAGCATCATGACATTCCCACTAGATGCCAATAACACCCCCTCTTCCAAGATGTGACAGCCAAACTGTGTCCAGACATTGTCAAATGCCCTCTAGAAGGCAAAATTACCCCTAGTCTAGTTGAGAACCACAGGACTACAGGATAAAGCCCATTGTCTTTATCCTGCTTTTTAAGATCCTTTGTTATCTGCCATCTACTTTTCCTAGAATTTGATTCAATCTAAAAAAAACCATCAATGCAGGTATCTGTAGTTTCCTTCATAGGCTGTCACCTTGTCTTGAACACTTTCAGGGATGGAAAAGATTTAAAATCTTTACTTTGCCAGGAAGTTTTTATATCTATAATGTCTTCTTAAAATTTGTATTTGTTGAGTACAGTTCTCCCTCTTGGAGTTGTAAAAGAAAAATTTGAATCCTTTTTCCATTTGTGAACACTCGTGATAATAGAAATTTTAGTCATATCTCTCTTATTTCTCTCTTGAAATATTTTATCCCCTGTTCTTTCAACTTTCTTCATGTAGCAGGTATATAGGTTATCATGAACATTTTGCTTTCCTTTGAACAATATCAGGACTGATAATGTCCTACTTAAAATATACTACCCAGAACTGAACATAGTATTGTAGATGTAGATCACACTATTAGCACACAACATATGCATATTATTATTTGTATGTTGTCTATCTTCCTTGACTCAGCTTAAAGGTAAGAACCAAATCTTAGTCACTATCTTTGTCTTAGGTTGTAGTTATCTTTGGGTTGCTAGCGTAATGCCAGGTGCTTAGTTGGAGTTCAAAAATTTTGATAAAGTGTAGTTCTTCCTTAATTCTACTAATATCTAAGATTATATTTCTTTACCTTTGGGGGCAGATACAGTACACTCCTGCCTTATAGTGACTTTGTAATGAACCAAACCTATATGTTTTATATATCTAGGTCAAAGGTCAGCATACTATCTGTAAGGGGACAAATAATAAATATTTAGGTTTTATGAGCCTTATAGTCTATCACAGCTACTTACTACCGGTAATGTCTATAACACAAAAGTAGCCATAGAAAATGTATAAATGAATGAACATGGCCATATTCCAATAAAACTATTTATGGGGGAAGCCAGGATGGTTCAGCAGGTTAAGTGACTGTGTGGACCCATATGCTGAACTGGGGTGTGCTTCCCATGTGGGAGGCCCCCAGTTCAGTCTGTGGAACAAAACCATGTCGTAAACTGATGACGTACAAATATGGAAATTGCTCTGGGCCCTCCCCCTTCTCTCTGTCTCTGTCAAAAACAATAAAATAAATCTTAAAAAAAAACTATTCATGGAGACTGAAGTATGAATTTCATATTTCCACGTGTCACAAAATATCTTAATTAAAAAAAAACATTTTTAATTAAAAAACATTCTTAGCACAGCAACCATACAAAAACAAGTGACTGGCCAGATTTGGCACGCAGGTACTAGTTTGCCAAAACTGATCTAAATCAATCCTTGTGTGATTGATTTTTTTAAGTCTGAAGATAAACCTTTACTGTCATCTCTTAAATTTGAGTGGGGCCTCCAAAAACGAATTATCTTCTGGAGGGTGGACCCCTTGTAGTACAGGCTTCCCTTGCTAGGTGAGTATTCTAGGAACCCATCTGCAACAGTGTACCAGTTGGCGTGAGAGGCTGCATTCAGCTTCAATGAATTTTTTTGGGAAACTCAGTGCATTTGCCCTTTTTATGATGGGTGATGCACATAAACACCATGTGGCATGACAGTGCAGACAGTGCACCTGCGCATGCTGTGTTATTGTTTGCCTGAAAATGTCTATTATGTAGGGTGACCAGACGTCCCGCTTTTGGTGGGACAGTCCCGATTTTTAACAATTTGTCCTGCATCACGCGGCATTTTAAAAAAGTCCCGATTTTTGGAAAGAATGCACGACAAGCTAGGGAATGGCAGGAGATAGACCAAATTTTTAATCAAGAACCCCCTCCCCCCCCCCGGTCAATGGTGTCCCGCTTTACCAATGTTAAAATCTGGTCACCTTACTATTATGCCTTCACTTTTGAAGGATATTTATGCTGGATATAGAATTCTGTTGTGTTTTTTTTTAATTTTTGATTTTTTTTTAATATATATATTTTTTATTTATTTTGACAGAGGAGAGAGAGAGAGAGAGAGAGATACAGAGACAGAGAGAACTGAACTAGGGGAGCTCCCAGTTCAGCATATGGTTCCGCACGGCCCGGGGCCAGGATTCGATCCTCGGTCCCCGGCGCTGCAAAGTGAGCACCTAACCCACTGAGCCATCCCGGCTTCCCCAGAATTCTGTTTTTTAAAAAGATTTATTTTATTGTTTGAGAGAAGATGAGAGGGAGAGAGAGAAGGGCCCAGAGCAGTCTCCATAGTTGTACAGCATTAGTTGTGACATGGTTTCATTCCACACAGGTGGATGTGAAGCCACCGGGTTGGGTGGGTAAGTGGGGGGGGGGGGGCGGGGGGGCAGGAATCAAACCAGAAGCCTGCCACATGGGAGGTGAGAACCTTTGCTGCTGAGCCATGTTGAGCCATCCCAGTGGTTACCAGTTGTGCTGCAATTAAGCACATGGGTCTGTATAGGCCAGGTCCAGGAATCGAGCCCTGGACCTCATAGCTGTGAGGCAAGCGCTCAACCTCTTGAGTTATCCCAACATCCCCTAGAATCCTAATTTTTTCATCTTTTTGTACTTAAAAAATGTCATTCCATTGTCTTTTGGCTTCCATTGTTTCTGATAAGTCAATTTTGATTCTTGTTGTTTGCCTAAGTGTAATGTGTTTTTTGCTTTGACTGCTTTCTCCCCTTATTCTTTAATTTGCAGCAATTCACTAAGCTATCCTAGGTAGGATCTTCTTTGTATTTATCCAACTAAATATTCATGAGTTTCTTGGATCTATGGGTTTATATCTTTCATAGAGTTTGGAAAAATTTTAGCCATATCTCTTCAAATTTTTCTACACTATTCTTTTTCTCTTCTCTGGGACTCCAATTACATGTATTTCAGAATAGTTTGATCATGTTTCACAGGTATCTGATTCTCTGTTCTGTTATTTTCATTTGTTTATGTTTCACTTTGGATCTTTTCTATTGACCTTTTCCAATGCTGGGTCCAGTATGATGTTAAGCACATTTAATGAAATCTTTATTTCAGGTGTTGCATTTTTCAGTTCTAGATTTTCCATTTTATTTTTTAGTTTCCATTTCTCTGCTAAAATTCACTTTCTGTTTACTCTTTTGTCTATCTTTTCACTAAATTCTCTAATGAATTTAGAGTAGTTATCTTTATCTCTGTCTGCTCATTCTAGAACCTGGGCTATCTAAAGATCTGCTTCAAATGACTGTGTATGTTAGACATTGTGTTTCATATCAATGGAATCATATATATTTATATGGCCTTTTGTGAGTCTTGTTTCACTTACATGTTTTCAAGGTTTATCCATGTTGTAGCACATATCAGTGCTTCATTCCTTTTTTTGAAAAGTCAGACTCGAGTCAGGGTATGAAGGGTATTGGAAGCCTTCCTTACTTTTTCAAGCACTCTTTTAATTCTTTGTAGATACAGCTTTTCCAGTCACTTTGCATTGTACGTATTGTTTTGTACCCTCTCACCACCAGGTCAAGGAGGAGGGTGATTGAGAGCAGATAGAATCTTCTCTGTCTTCCTTCTGCTTTACCCACCAGAGTTCATAGTAGAACTCATATCTTTTCAGGATATTTCTGTTAAACTTAAAATATTGCCATGCATTAGAAATGTCTTTAAGCCCATGACCCATGTGAGTGATGTAGAATTTAAAAATAAGTAAAGAATGTCTTCTCCATTACCTTTCTGCTCAAAAACAAAACAAAACAAAATGATGTCTTTTAAGATGTAAATAATATTGTTTGTTACTTTAGTTGATAATTGTATGCATAAATAATCACAAAGAATGTTTTTATGTTTCAGGCATTGTTTTAAATTTCAGAAATATAACAATTTAAATAATTTTTTTAAATTTACCTACTAATTTATATCACCTTAGTTTGTTAACTGTTTCTATATAATTTTTGAGGTTTTTTCATTTTAGAAGCAGAAAAATGGTGTCAGAGTAGTCAAGTACTTGTTTTATGGAGTAGAGTACTGGAAATACTCACATTGTATATATTATTCCTGGGAGAAGTCAGAAGTTTACTTACGTAAATAAACGTTAGAGTCCTTCTCACTTGGGTGCTTGGTTGTTAAGCTGTGTGCTAGGCAACAGGCTTTCTCTCCCTTTTCATAGATAAAGTACAGGGAATCTATAAGTTACTTTTCTTGTAATTCTTTTGTTATTGTTTTATATGCAGGTTAAACTCTTTAAGATGAGAAAAGTTGATCTTTGTTTGAGCTCTGAAGGGTCTGAAGTGATTTTAGCTACATCAAGTGATGAAAAACATCCCCCTGAAAATATAATTGATGGGTAAGAGTTATTCTTTCTTCCTTAAATTATTGATATTAGGTCAGTGAACCCCTTGAGTACTGGGACTGTGTGTTTTGCAACAACTAGCATTGTTAAACATAGATTAATAAACATTTGCTTAAGTATTATAGATTACCTAACAATATCCATCTTTGGTACCATTTCTGAAATTAATTCAGTTCTATATATTTAGGTTTTTGATCCTTTTCTTGGTAATTCCTAAACTGACCTTTTTACACAAAGAGTTTTTTGGTTTTTTAAGATTTTATTGTTTGAGAGAAGGTGAGAGAGAGACAGAGAGAAGTGGGGAGGGCCTAGAGCAGTCTCCATAGTTGTACATCATTAGTTGTGACATAGTTTCATTTCACACAGGTGGCTATGGGGCTGCGCAGTGAGATACAAAACTGGAGGTCTGCTGCATGGGGGTGAAAACCTTCCAGCTGTGCTGCAGTTCAACATATGGGTTCAGGATTCTGTCTCTGGACCTGGTGTTTGCAAGGCAAGCACTCAACTTGCTGAGCTGTCCCAGCATCCCCAAATAGTTTTTCTAAGAAGTGGTTTAACTAGGCAAAACTTCAAACAACAATTCCTTCATTTTATGCAAGTGTACATTTTAATATCGTTATGGTTTTATTCCAAGTTTTTCTTAGTATATACGAATATAAACATGGTAACTTACTATGTACTGCCTGTTTCCTTATTGGTCTAAGCAACATCTTTGCATAAACTTAATGCTTCCCTTCCTGGTATCTACCTGCATTATTTATTTCTCAGCTTCGTGATATTATTCCAATTTCCACTCTTCACTGTGCTAGAGCTTATTCTAGGTAGAGATAAATATCATTCTTAGACTTTTAAGTTCCAAGAAAAAGTAGTTAATGGGAGAGCTCTAGCTATTTTATCATTCTTTTGAGTTCTCTTTCTTGGTGTTTGTACAGTGACCAGAGTTTTACTCATAGAATCATGTAATTTTAGAGCTGGAAGGACTTAGAAGTTTGGGTTATCTAAACCTTTAATTTTAGGTTTGTGGTAAGAAAGATCTAAAGAAGTCAAGTACAGAGGAAGCCGGGATGGCTCAGTGGGGTAAGCGCTCACTTTGCAGCCCCAGGGATTGAGGATCTAATCCCGGCCCCAGCCCGTGTGGACCCATATGCTGAACTGGGGAGCGCGCCCAGTTCGGTTCTTACCGGGGTGAGACCTCAGCCCAGTTCCTGCCCTGTGCAGTCCCACACTCACCTGTGAATGAAACTATATGGAAAAACCAATGATGTACAACTATGGAGACTGTTCTGGGCACTCCCTCTTCTCTCTGTCTCTGTCTCTCTGTCTCTCTCTGTCAAAAATAATAAAAATAAATCTTAAAAAAAAAAGAAATCAAGTACTAGTTTTAGCTGTTGAAGGCAGTGCCATTTGTAACACAGATCTTGTAGTTATTTATGTTCCATTGTGAAGCCTATATATCTGGATGCATATTACCAACTCAGACTCTTGCATGAAGCCTAGTTGTTATCTTTTCTCTGACATTTGTTTCTTTCCCTCAGGTAGGATGAGTTTACTTTTTCTGTTGGTCTTCAATAGAATTTGGTATATACCTCCATTACCTTATTTATTCCTTTGTTGTATAATTATTCATCTTTAATGTTCATCTCTTAATTGAATTCCTAGAAGTCAGAGACTATGACTTGTTTATCTTTAACTCCACAATGTCATAAAATATTTGTTGAGTAGCTTGTTGAATTAGGCCATCAAATATTAGTCAAACTCAACTAATAGTGGAGAGCAGCTGAGTATTTATACACATAAACGCATACACACACATACATACAATAACATGTTACCTTACATTTGCATGGAACTTTGTAGTTTCATGGATGTTATGTTATTTGACCCACACTGTAAGCTTGGAGAATAAGAGGCAAAAAAAAATACTATATTTTCAATCTTATTGTATAGATGAAGAAAAGGATGATCAGAGGTAAAATGACTTGCTCAAAATCACACAGATAACCAAGTGGCAGAAATAAGACTAATACTCATGTCTTCTAACTCCTGCTTTGGGGTTCTTTGTACTACACTATGATAACTCAAGCCTAAGGTTTGTATCAAAAACTTAATATTTGTTTCTTGCCTGTGACTCTTAATCTTTATTTTTTACTTCCTGAAATTCAGGTATGATTATTTGTCCCACTCTACCTTGGAGTAAAGAAATTAATGTGGGAACTGCTATGAGAATACACAGACCTATGAAGGTTAGCCTTGTTTGCAAAAAATAGAGATCTTTCCAAATTTAGTCCAGATTAATGAATGATTAGGACATAATTTTTTTAGATTAGACAAAATCCTCAGTACATAAAACCATGTGGAATAAAAGTAGTTACTGACCTGTTAACTGAATAAAGCATATCAGAGGCTTTTAATCCATATGCATTTCCAACAAATACAACTAGACTTTTTAGGGTAGATATTAAAAATTCTCAGGATGCTGGGATAATTCAACAAGCTAGGCACGTGCCTTGCAACCACGAGGTCTGGGTATCAGGTCCTGGCCCTGGCCCATGCAGACCCATGTGCTGAACTGCTGTGTGCCTCTCATGTGGGGTGGGGGGTGGGGGACCCTGGTTGGGTTCCCACCCCTATGTGGCCCCACATCTACCTGTATGGAATGAAACTATATAGAAATTAATGATGTGCAACTATGGAGACTGCTCTGGGCTCTCCCCCTCCCTCTGTCTCTTTGTCTCTCCCTCTCTCAAAACAATAAAATAAATCTTAAAGAAAAAATTATTCTCTGCTCATAAATTGGTTTATCAAAATGGAAGTAACCATTGAATTATTTGGAAAAAACAGCTCTTTAAATTTGCCCACACTGGACAGTGCTCCCAACTTTCCATTTTCTAGAAATAAGAGTTAAAGAAAGTGATTATATTTCTACTTGCCCTTGACTCTGCTTTTGCCCTCTGGCATTTAATATATCATCAAAAAGGGAGAAAAGAAGTTCTGCACTAGAAAAAAAAAATGAATTAAGAAAAAAAGAAGAAAAGAATAATTAGTCCTTTTGGGATAATGTAAAAGAGTACTAGATTTACAGTTAAAATTACTTGGGTAAGTCAACTGTGTGTTACCTTGGGCTAAGAGTATATGTGTTACTTATTGAGACTCAAATTTCCTGGTCTAAAAAAATGAGGATAATACAACCTTCTCTAATTACCTCAGGGTTGTGCAAAAATTGTGTGACGTAATAGGTATTAAATAGTCATTAGATATAAAGCCTTTTTTTAAAAGAAAACTATTTTGATGACTTCATTATACCTAATTATGAGAATTCAATTCTATGTCATTTTAAAATCTATATGTCTGTATGTACTGTTTGATGTTATTGTATTGATTTTGTTCATTAAAAGTACCCAAGAAGTAGGATTGAATCCCGGCTCCAGCCCAGGTGGACCCATATGCTGAACTAGGGTGTGCTTCCTGCAAGCGGTGAGGCCCCCAGTTCCGTTCAAAAAAATAAAAAAAAATAAAAAAAACAAAATAAAAAAAAAACAAAGACCCTACTTTGTCCCTGTTTGGGGAAGCCGGGATGGCTCAGTGGGTTAAGCGCTCGTTTTGCAGTGCCGGGAACCGAGGATCGAATCCCAGTCCCGGCCCATGCGGACCCATATGCTGAACTGGGGAGTTCTCCCAGTTCAGTTCTCTCTCTGTCTCTGTATCTCTCTCTCTCTCTCTCTCTCTCTCTCTCTCTCTCTTTCTCTCTCTCTGTCAAAACCAATAAAAAAATAAATAAAAATAAAAGTACCCAAGAAGAAACATAAGGCAATTAAAAGTCATTTAATTTATTTAAGTAAGATTTAAAACCATTGGAAGCCGGGATGGCTCAGTGGGTTAAGTGCTCACTTTGCAGCACCGGGGACCGAGGATGGAATCCTGGCCCCGGCCCATGCGGACCCATATGCTGAACTGGGGAGTTCCCCCAGTTCAGTTCTCTCTCTGTCTCTGTCTATGTATCTCTCTCTCTCTGTCAAAAATTAATAAATAAATAAATGAAACTTTTAAAAACAATTAAAAAAAAAGATTTAAAACCATGTAAATATAAACTTAAAATTGTGAAATATTAAGCATGGTATTAAAAACCCAGAATTGTGAGTTAGGAAACTGACTTATTTATTTATTTATTGGTAACAGCTTTATTTATTTATTTTTGTAACATATCATAAAATTCACCCATTTAAAGTATACAATTCACTGGCTTCCAGTATATTCACAGAATTATAAACCATCTGTACAGTCAGTCTTAGAACATTTGATCACCCCAAAAAGAAAGCTCTCAACCCGTCTCAATCACCCTGTATTCCCCCTGTTCCCACCAGCCCTAGGCATGTACTAATCTACTTTCTGTCTCTGTAGATTTGCCTGTTCAAACATTTCATATAAATGGAATGTGGTCTTTTATGACTGACTTGTCTCACATGTTTTTACAGTTTATCCATGTTTTAGCACATATTAGTGCTTCATCCCTTTTTATTGCCAAATAATATTCTATTGTATGTATATAGCACATTTATCCATTTATCAGCTGATGGATATCTGGATAGTTTCTATTTTTTGGCTAGATTGCCTCAACCTTATTTAAAAAATGCCAACTTACAGATCGAAGAAACTCAGCAAACCTCAAGCATGATAAATACAAAAAGACCATATCATAATCTGCTAAAAAATAAAGATAAAAATATTTGAAACAGATGGAGAAAAAAATATATGAAATACAGGGGAACCATAGTACCAGTGACAGCTGACTGATTCACAAACGGTGGAATCTAGGTAACGATGGAACAGTATTTTTTTTCAATGCTGAAAAGAAAACCCCAAAAAAACCTGTCAACCCAGAATTCTGTATCTAGCTACATTATTCTTCAAAAATGAGACTAGAATAAAGATATTTTATTCACTGCAAATAGATCTGCATAACAGGAAAGGCTAAAGGAAGTATGTAGGTTGAAGTGATATACTAGATGGAAAGTCTAGTATTATAGGAAGAAATTAGTGCATTGAAAATGGTAACTATTTGGGTGAATATAAAAAACAACCTTTATTTCTTTTAATTTTTTTGAAAGACAACTGACCACTTAATAGGTAAAAAATACATTGCACTTGGGATTTTATTATGTTATGTAATAAGTTACAGGAGGAGCATGAGCCTGCATGAGGTGTTTACAGAAATTTAACTGGCCCATTGTGACTACAGTAATGGGAGCTGATATCATGTTGAAGAGGATATAGTACTTTAATGATGGGACCAGACTGCACAGGGTCATAAAATGCCATACTAAGGCATTTAGATTTATAGGCAATAAGGGACCACCGAAGAAGACTTTTAGACAAGAGTGACATAAATTCTATGTTTCTATGTTTTTAAAAATGTATATCTGGTAGCAGTGAAGAGGTATTATTAAAGTTGGGGAGAGATTAGAGCCAGAATGAACAATTAGAAAGGTATTGTAAAAAACCAGCGGTCATTTATTATTTTTTTGATACTTATTCACTAGAATTTTGTGAATGTTTAATTTTTATTTGTCTGTTTCTTCCTCTTTTTCATTAAATGTAACAATAGGAATCTAGAAACATTTTGGACTACCACAGGAATGTTTCCCCAAGAGTTCATTATTTGTTTTCACAGACATGTGAGGATTGAAAAGCTTATCATCCAAAGTTACTTTGGTAAGCAGATCATACGTTAATTTTTATCATCTTTTTATTTTTTCTTAGGCAGAGGGTGTATATGTAAACTTTTGGCAAAACCCTTAATTTTCTTTGCAGTGTGAAATTCAGTTTTATTGCTAGGATGGAGAGTGGGGAATATGGGTTAATTAACTGCCTTAGCACAGTAAGACTCTGAAACTGCAAATTTGAAACCCTTCCAAAACACATAATAATTTCCATGCAATTTACTATGTGGAAGTCTTTGGCAAAAGACCCTATTATGAACATAAAAAGCCAGCTTGCCAGAATGCTAGATTCCTTGACATTTTTATTATCTATGTATCTATGAAATTTTTTCTGAAAATCTGATAACCCTGATTTTTTATATTGGATAATTTTGATTCTTTTATTAATAATGGCATTTTATAAGGGATTTAGGAAGAGAATCTCCCGTTGGAACATCATTCTAATCCTGTCTTATGTTTATTTAAGGATAAAGTATATCAGACAGGATCATGGCAGGAAACAATACATTCCAGATGGTTCAACTGAAGAGACTATATTGATAGGACTACTTATAAAATTAATTCTGGCTTAAGGGACTAAACTAGGGATGGTGAGACACCCAGAAACTGGCTGTAGCAGGAAGCTATTACCACCCCTGGGCCAAGGGAAGGAAATAGTGTTACTGGAGCCCAGTGGTAGCTGAAGCCTGTAAATTAGGGCCTGCCTGGCAGGAGCTATAATCATGAAAGGACATAACCACTGTTAAAGACACGACTGAAGCAGGAAGGGAGTGGAGAAAAAACAACCTTATCTCACTTCCCCTCTGTCCTCCGATTTTCTCCCAGTGCCTCCCATTGGCCAGGTTTGACTAGTACCCAGTCCAGGTGATGCAGTCCATAGGATTCATCCTCTCCTGTCACAGAACAGCGAAGGGAAAGAATGGATCTGGAGTAGCAGGAACTGGGTTAGGGGTAATGGAGAAAAATCAGGCAGGAGGAATATAACTGCCTTCCTGTTAAGTTTCTCTTTTGTCAATTGTAGAGGCTCTGGAGTCAGACAGACTTAAATTTTGAATTTCAGTTCTGCAACTTACTAACGCTATATTATTGAACACATTGCCTGACTTCTTTAAGTTGTCTGATTTCTCTAAGCTTGTTTCCTTATCAGTAAAGTAGATTAACAATATGTTTCTTGTAAGACTGTAGTCAAGAGTGAATGAATAAATATGCCTGATTCACAGTAGGTTCTCCATAAAGATTTATGACCACAGCCATTATTACTATCATTATTATTATTACTGGTATACAAAAACAGTTTGGATAATACCACATTCAGAAAGGCTCCACTAGTTCTGTGTTGTATGCTTGCAAACATTTGGAAGGTTACAGTGACACAAGACTTATGGAAAAACAGAGTAAGTGAGTTATTTGCAGAACATGGTGTTCCTGATCGCAGTTCTTTGTGTAGTCCCACTGATGCCTGATAGTGTGAGACAGGAAAAAAGGAATATGAGGACAGCTACATAGGATCAGGTAGATAATTAATACTTACTTACTTTGTTTATTTACAATGTCAGTGCGGACCTTGAAGGTTGAAAAGAGCACCTCGAAAGAACCGGTTGATTTTGAGCAGTGGATTGAAAGAGGTATGTGCTTGTTTAACCAGCAGTTTTCTTTTTTTTTTTTTTTTTTACTTTCCTTTAACCAGCAGTTTTCTGAGGATCAGGGTATAGAGAATTGTCCTTTGACTCTTTTTCCAGTCTATCTGCATTTTGGTGATGAAAGATGACCTGAATGATTTCTGTGACATATTTAGAGCCTAGAAAAACCCAGGTTTGATCTTTACTTAGTGGTTAACTGTTAACATGTTACTTAATTTTTCTGAATCTCTGAATCCTTATCTGAAAAATAGAGGTGATACCTACCATTTAAGGTTTTTGTGAAAATAATGCCTGGCATATGGTAGACAAAAATAAATACTAGTTTCTTGTCTTCTTGATTAATGGTGCTATTTAAATATCAGCAAAATTGGTAGCCTCTAGTTAAACACATATTGCTTTTGTGTATCTATCTCCTTTCCTTCCCAAAATACCATGAAAATAATAGTAAAGAAAAAAAAAAGCATAAAACCTACAAGGACAAACAAAAAAACCAAGAGACCAAAGCAGGTGTGAGCAATCAGTATACACTGTGGAAGAGGGGACGCAGATGGAGAAGTGACTTCTGAGTATGAATGGAATAGGTTATAACTTAAATGCCTTCCAAGGAAAAGGTCAGTGAGAAGCAAGCCAGTTTACCCAAAAGAACCTCAGAAAGATCTAGAACTTGAAGGCAAATGGTACCATGGAAAGTGTGAATGAGACATAGGCCAGAAAAAAGGGTCATTAGTTGAACATGAGGGCTAGAAAGTATCCGGCCATCTAACCATGCTCATTTTTTTGAAAATGGCTGGATCTTTTCCAAACAGCCCTCATATCTATATACAGAGTATTTGAACCCTAGGTACCTTCTCCTACTCCACAAAGCTAGGTGACCACTCCTTCCTCCCACAACCCATCCCTAAGGGATGACTAGGAAAATTGAATGTTGAGACTAGGCATAGTAGCAAGTGTGAATAAAATATGGGGTTGAAAATGGTGATTTAGGCGAAGCCTGCATATTGAATATCAAAACTCCTGTTCTCTGCTATTTATGACAGTAACAAAGAATAGAGCCCTAGCCAGGAGATGGGAAGATTCATCTTTGGAGAAACTGAATGGCCCCAGAAAAAACATCTATGGATGCTGACAAATGCTAGCTCATTTCTGGTCACCCTATTGAAGCCCATTTGTCAACGAGCCTGACTTATTTATGCATGTACTTTAAAATTACTTACTCACAAGTAACAAAAGACTGCCAAAAATCACCAGACATTTGATGAAGACCTCAAACCCTGAATATAATCAAGCTGTTAGCTCTAATTTCCAAACTATACGAAATATGGAGGATAGAGGAACAAATAAATGAAACCATGAGGAAGCAAGATGACAAAATGTAGGACATTCTATAGGACAACTGACCTGATTTCTTTAATAAGTCAGTGTAGGGGAGAGAAAGCAGTTCAAGATTAAAAGAGACTATTCTGATTTGAATAAATCAACTGTGAAAAGGTGTTTGGGGGACAATAGGGAAATTTGAATATGGAGTGGGTATTATATGAAATTACAGCATTATTTTTAACACGTGAAGCGCCCAGGCTATTTTGTCTTGCTTACCTCTTGGCCCATTATATCAGATTTCACCGCAATGCTGGTGACCGGAGATCTGTTTAGGTTGCAATAAGGCTGAATGTTTATATATAGAATATATTTACTGTGTGAATATTTATTATTTACTGCAATTTGTACAATGTGTTATTTTATTTATTTATTTAAAATTTTTATTTTCAAAGTAAACTCTTCTTATTTATTTATTTATTTATTTATTTATTTTTATTTGAGAGAGAGACAGAGACAGAGAGAGAACTGAACTGGGGGAGCTACCAGTTCAGCATATGGTTCCGCACGGGCCAGGGCCGGGATTCGATCCTCGGTCCCCGGCGCTGCAAAGTGAGCACTTAACCCACTGAGCCATCCCGGCTTCCCCCAATGTGTTATTTTAGAAAGGCTTTATATTCAGTCAGTTGTCTGCGATTCTTGTTCCAGTGCAGAAAAAGATTTTTCTTTACCCGTGAACGTGAAAATGTCCCCTAAACAGGGAGAAATTATAGCGAAGGAAAACAAAAAAGGAATAACCATTTTAAAATGGAAAGACAAGCGGGACATCTTACTTATTTAAAAGTTATTAATAGAATGTAATTTTTAAAATTTTATATCATTAGTTAACATACAGTACTGCGGCCTGCACGAAAAGTATACTGTCGGTCACTGGTGACTGACGTGGTCCCAATGGAAAGTTCAGCGTCAGTCACCGGTGACTGACATGGCGCTTAATGTGTTAATGGTAGTATGATAATGGTATTATAGTTATATAAGAAAATATAAATTCCTTATTATTTAGAGATGGATAATTAAATATTTAGAGGTGAAATATCATGATGTCTTGGACTTGCTTTAAAATACTGGAAGGGATGCCAGGATAGCTCAACAGGTTGAGTACTTGCCTTGCAACTGCAAGGTCCAGGCATCAAATCCTGGCCTTGGCCTGTGCAAACCCATATGCTGAACTGTGGTAGTGAAGGGTCTCACCTCTCATGTGGGAGGCCGCCCCCAGTTTGGTTCCTGCCCCCACATGGCCCCACATGCATCTGTGTGAAATGAAACCATGTCGCAACTAATGATGTACAACTATGGAACCTGCTTTGGGCCCTTTCCCCCTTCTTTCTCTCTCTCACCATCTCTCAAACAATAAAATAAATCTTAAAAAAAATACTTTAGCAAAAAAAATTAAGTAAATCAAGTATGGTGTATGGTAAAATGTTAGTAACTGTAAAATCTAGATGATGGGTGTATGTAGGAGTTATGTTCTGTCTTCTATGCATGTTTGAATTTTTTCAATATTTCATAATTACTAAGCAAATGAAATGTTATTAAGTCTTTGTGGGGGAAGAGTGGAATAAGAAAATCTGATCATAATCTGTTACTTATTTCAGCATCAAATAACATTTATATAGGCAATAATGTAATCATGTATTGATTTCAAAATTGAAAGGACGGCAAGAGGGGAAAGTTGCAGGAAGAGGAGAAAAAGATTGTTAGTTTAAGAGACCTAAATTTTCACATACCATAATATAACATCAGTAAAAAATGGATAAATCAAGAAAAGGAATATAAACATTGTATAATTACAAGTAAAAACAGCTTACAGAGTTGAAAATGTTTATACACCTCTAGGGAGCAGGACTGGAGGGGAAAGGAAAGGTCAAGAAGGGGATTACTATTTTTCATTGCCTTGGAGAAAGGTTAGGACACAAAGTCGTACATAATTCACTTCCCAGAGACTTCTCTTTTTGTACTATGTGCCTTTTAAAACTGACTATTTTAATACAAATAAAATTAATTTCTAAATAATGTCAATATTTTTATTATATCAATTAAATATTTCATGTTTCCAAAAGAATGTTTGATATGATTAACTCATGACCAAATAAATTAATCTGTCCTGAAATTACTGAGTAAAGGTTTTCTAAAGTTGGATAGCAGAAAAGATCAATGTATGGGCACTATAATTCTGCATCACAGTAAAAATTTACTATGAGGAACTGAGCTCTAGTCATTGCCCATGGAAACAATAAGATAGCTCCTTTTAGGCCTGCAAGTGCTGTTAGTAACTTGATTCGTTAAAGGGATTTTCACATTTTATTAATTCTTTATATTCCTTTAGTAAAATTTAAATTTGTATTTTCTTATGTTTATACTCACTAGAGATACTTCATGGCTCATAGTTCATCTCTTACACCTTTTATATAAAATATCTCAATTTTTGTATTAAATTTTAACCTCCAAACACTGATAAATTTGGTGTAACTATAGTTTACCAGATACAATGTTTTGCTGACCTTAAATTTCAGTAGCTATCCTCATGTATTTGAGCCCTAATTCATTTCTTTTAAATGTATGTTTTAGATCTAGTACACACAGAGGGTCAGCTTCAAAATGAAGAAATTATGGTAAGTAAATATACTTTGTAGAGATAGACATTATCTTTAGCCAGCACAATATATTTAAATTTTAAACCTATCTCCATAGTGGTAAAGTTAATATTATAGGTTTAACCAATAGAGAAGGTTATTCTTAATAATATTATAATCTAAATGTAGCATTCATATATTAGGTTTTTATCTAACAGGCAGAATGACAGCAAGTATAAAACAATGTATTTGTTTTTGTTTTAATTTTGTTTACTTCATTTATTTGGAAGTATTGACTAGTTTTGCTTTCTTTCATTTGATTCTGTAGGCCTTTTAGAATAGGAATCAAAAAAAGTTGAGATGCCAAAACTGGTTGTGAATTTAAGCGTGAAAGGACAAGGGAGATTCAGATAAGGGGAACTGGGCAAAGGCTCCGCAACAAATAAGCCAGAGAGATGAGTTGGAAAGAGAACAAGCATTTTTGGACAACATTCCATTGGGCTTTGCTTGTCAAGTGGAATGAATGCTCATTGATGAGGAAGCTGCTGCCTCATCAGAAGTTTCTTTGCTCTTGCTAGTTTGTCAGGCTCTGGTTTTAGACAAATACAAAACCATGAAAAAACTGAGTGTGTGTATTTTTAGGTGGTAGTGTTTAATTAAGGTTTCTTGAAATGAAGGTTAAAGTGATACGTCGTTCATTAAGTTTCATTTTTCACAACTTGCTGGGAGCTGCTATGAAATCAGTGTTTCAAAAGAGTCTATAAGAAGTTTTTGAACCTACTCATTCTCTTCTCTGCCACTAAAATGTGCCCAGTGACTGGGGAGGCTAGTGGTGTGTGTGTGTGTGTGTGTGTGTGCGCACGCACAGAAAATGATTAAACTGAATTTTATCTTCCTATTTTTCTTCATTTCTACCAAATGGGTTACATTTAGTAAGTCTCTGCTGAGTATTTTGTTTTGGAACTCATTGTGGATCTATTGATATAATGCCCCTAGTACTGTAGAACATTGGAAAACAGTATGGCGGTGTGGGGATCTGAAAATCACCCATGCTTCTATCACCCTGTCATAGCAGCTTCTACTGTACCCGCTTTCTCCTAGTTGTTAACCATATGCATCATATATAGTTGTAATTGTAATATGTGAACAATTTTGTGTTTTTTAAACTTAGTATTATATACAAGCTTTATAATTATAATTTTAAAATTAAATGTACACAAATAGGCAAATGCTAACTATTATTCATTTCTTTTTTTCTCCCTCTGTCATTATAAGTAATACTACAAGGGACATCTTTTGAATTATTTTCTAAGATTAAATTTCAAGGAATGGAATTACTGGGTCCAAAAGTACAGACAAATTTATAGCTTTTTTATATATTGTCTAATTGCTTTCCAGAGAAATTATATAAATATAAAAGGATTGTACTGCTTCAGGGTAGTGTATTGTGAGGCATCATTAACCAAAGCGCATCTCTTACCATGAAAAATGCTTTAGAAAGACACTTTGAAAAAATTGATTGGAAATATATTAATACAATGCCATTTTTTAGCTCCACCTGCTATTTTTCAGCAAACCAAGGCTAATCTGCAGCTGATACATACTAGAACAACTATGCTATTATGTACGGCTGGCTTCTCTTCTGAATACTATCATATATATTGTTTATATTTAGAATATTACCCTGAATCAAATGCTTTCTTCTGCTAACTGCTTGTTTAACAGTTAATTAGAATTGCTAAGAGCATCCATATTGATTTTTCCCCTACAGGCACATGATGGCCATGCCACTTACTTGAGATTCATTATTACATCAGCCTTTGATCATTTTGCATCTGTGTACCGCATTTCTGCAGAGGGAATAGCAGTCTCGGATCTTTCTTAATAATCAGCACAAAATGCTCTTGCAGATTTTTTAATAATATATTTATTTAAAAATGAAATTGTCATTGATATACTTTATTAAAGGGATTTGTACCAATCTGTGTCAGTTCTTATTATTTTTCTCTTCAACATTTTGTGTAAAGGAATTTAGTATCATCAGCCAGTATCATCAGGCTACCATGAAGGATATAAGAAAGCTCTTGCTTAATATATAGCTTATACTCTGATTTCTCTTCAGATCATATAAATCTTTCACCTTTTAAATAGATAGCTTAATCAAGGAAGTGACTGTACATGAAAACTTAACTGATAATACATTGTGTTCCCACAGCATCTAACAGGGTGCCCTTTAGATCTTAGTGCATTAATTTTTTAATTTATTGATTGATACAAAGGGATAAGATAAGTAAGCAATATAGACATAAACAATGTACAAGTTCAGAAAAGAGAAAGTACTTATGGGAAGGTTTCATTGAGGTCATGGAACTTGAGCTGACCCTGTAGGACAAATCATTATATTTATTATTTTTTTATTTTGTCTTGATTTGAACACTTAAAGAGAAGATTTAGGAAACACATTATCTTTCCAGAGACAACCGTTATTGATATTATTTTATTTTAAAAGTTATTTTGGTGAGGTAAAGAACAGAATGGGACAGATTGGGCAGAGGGGGAGTAAGACTTCTCAGAATATACTTTATTATATAGCTTGACTTTGTAAACATAAATAATATAGACAAAAATGAAAATGAAAAAAACAGTTCTAAAATATTGAAAACAAATAGACATTCATGAACCTAACTTCTCACAAGTTGATAAAAACACAGGAAAGAAATGACCTTAGAACATAATATTTTGTCTGTGCAGTCTATATTAGTTTCTTAGGGTTGCTACAATGAAGTACCGTGAACTTAGTGGCTTAAACAATAGAAGTTTATTCTCAATTCTGGAGGCTAGAAGTCAGAAATCAAGGTATTGGCAGGATTTGTACTTACTGGAAGCTCAGAAGGAGAATTTGTTCCATGCCTTTCTCTTAGATTCTGGTGTTGCTAGCAATTGTTGGCATTCTTGGCTTATGGCACCATAGATCCAAACTCTACCTCTGTCATCACATGGCATTCTCTGTGTCTTCACATCGTCTTTCCTCTGCATATCTGTTTCTGTGTGTCTTTTCATCTTATAAGGACACCAATCATATTGAATTAAGGACCCGTCCT
>PVKE010005942.1:0-56555 GCA_004027555.1 Craseonycteris thonglongyai
GGGATGGTGGTAAAGGTTCTCACATCTCATGTGGAAGGTCCCCAGTTTGGGTCCCACTATGGGCAGCCCCACACCCACCTGCATGGAATGAAACCATGTCACAACTAATGATATATAACTATGGAGACTGTTCTGTGCCCTCCCTCCTTCTCTCTCTCTCTCTCTCTCTCTCTCTCTCTCTCTCTCTCTCTCTCTCTCTCTCTCTCTCTTTCTCTCAAACAATAAAATAAATCTTTTTTTTTTTAAAGTATGACATTGACAGTTTAACTTCTTCACTCCCAATTTAGATATCAGACATTTTTATTTCTTCTTTTTAAAGATTTATTTTATTGTTTTTGACAGAGACATAGAGAAGGGGCAGGGCCCAGAGCAGTCTCTATAGTTGTACATCATCAGTTTTTGACATGGTTTTGTTCCACACAGGTGGGAGGGGGCCGTGCAGGGTGGGAACCAAGCCAGGGGCCAAACGTGGGGGTAAGAACCAAACTGGGGGCCTCCTGGCACACCCCAGTTCAGCATATGGGTCTACACTAGCCAGGGCCAGGACTCAATCCTTGGGCCCCAGGGCTTCAAAGTGAGCACTTACCCCACTGAGCCATCCCAGCTTCCCCTGTCTTTTATTTCTTTCTCCTGCCTAATGGCTCTGACTGGAACTTCCAGCACTACATTAAATAGCAGTGGTGACAGGGGACATCCCTATCTTGTTTATGATTTTAGAAGAAAAGGTTTCATTTTTTTCCCCATTCAGTATGACATCCACTGAGGGTTTGTCATAGATGGCCTTTATTATGTTGAGGTACTTTTCTTCTATACCCATTTTATTAAGTATTTTGATCATAAATGGATGTTGTATCTTATCAAATGTTTTTTCTGTATCAATTGATATAATCATATATTTTTTATCTTTTATTTAGTTTATGTGGTATATCACATTGATCAACACAGTGAATTGTTTAGTGCTTACCTGAGGGTAAAGGGGAAGGTGGGTGGAAGAGCGCAGGTTGGGGGAGAGGAGCAGGTAGGGCTGGGGCATCAAATATATGGTGATGGAAAGAGAGCTGACTGTGGGTGGTGAGCACATAACGCGATGCGTAGACAATGTAATGTAGAATTGAACACCTGGAAACAACACAATTGTTATCAACCAATATCACCCCAATGAATTTAACAATAATAAAAAAAAGTAATCAGCAACCATTTCTTCCTTTTCCTTCACTTCTTTACTATACTCATCAATCTTTTGTATTTCTTCCCCTGTGTTAAGCGTATAATGATTCCATGACAAATCATCTGGATGAAAAATGAACAGTTCAGTCCACTATAGGTTTATTATAGTGTAAATTAAAATAATAAAAATGCAGTGTTTTGAAAGTATAAAGTAGCACTGTTAATTTATCACCGACACAGTTCTGCATACAATGAAACCCATTTTTAATAAATTGCCTCTCAGTGTTTTTCCAGGCCTTTGTCTCCTCTCCTGACGTCAATTCAAAGAGGGCCAGGCTGTTCGAATCAGTAGAGATTTAAACCCATGTAGAAGGCATGAGATCATGAAAAGGAAACTAAAAACTCCACACCTACCCACTTGTGTTTCAAATGCAAAGCTGCCAAGAATAAAATCAACAGAGAGAGAGAGAGAGAGAGAGAGAGAGAGAGAGAGAGAGAAATAAAAAAAGAAAGAAGGCTAGTCTACGGAATTTTCTCTTGAATCCCAAATGAAATATCCGCCTGACTCCATCAAAGTTCTGTTCCCTGTTGTATTTTCTTCAATGAATCCAACTGCATAATCCTAATGGAAATCACACTGGGAAAAATGAAACATATAAAAACTTTATCATCTCACTACAAAACCACTGGTGATCAAAATTTAAGCCACCGGTAATTTCTACCAAGATAAAGATTGCTTACATATTGTCTCTGTCAAATCAATGAACTTTCCAGTAGTCTGTTAGACCATATACCTCTTCCCTATGAATTATAATGAAATAATAATGATATTAACATTTCAGCAATGCAATTATCTTGGTCCATATGAGAAACCACTTGAGCTTAAAACATAATGAATAAGGTGGGGGGGAAAAAAGATGTAAAGAACTCTGTGTATTTTATCCAATTCAGAATTCACATTTCTGAATGTGTGCTTCCTTAGACAGGCTCCAAGCCCTGGAGTTTGCTTAGAAGATATATTTTCATAGAACTATGTACCGGTAGACGTCCACTAATCCACTTGCAAATATACACAGGAGACAGGACTGTGCAAAGTTATTTCTTAAATCTTCTATGTGGAGGAAAGAGAACATGCAGAGTACTCTTATCTGTCCTGAGGAGCAAAGCTCTGATCTTCTTACAGGGGTCTCCAAACTTTGCGGCCTGTGGGCAGCAGTTTGGGGGCCGACTACACACTCGAGGTCCAAATAAAAAAGAATCAAAACATAGATGTTTTTAATTATTTATTTAATATTATTTTATTCAGATAAAAAGGTCTCCACGGGCCGGATGAGAGGGCCTACGGCCTGCGGGCCGTAGTTTGGAGACCCCTGCGAGTCTAACACAACTGATTAGCCTGTCCTTCAAGTTCCCCAAGAATGATGGTTTCACAAGCTCTTGGTCAGCTATTTGATGTTCATTTTGCCTGGCTGTGTGGAATTATTTCTTAGAATCTTTAAATGATCACAACTTAGATTGAGCTATTACCCTGAAGCCATTCCTTAGGTGGCCTGCAGTGTAGAACAATCTGTTCCTAGATTCATAAATTGCTCATATCCATATATGCCTGTTCCAAGTGAGTGTGAACTTAAAAGAATAAAGTTCTTGGAGATAATGAGGTAATTTTAGACTGACAGACAGTTGCCAAAAGAATATGGAAAGTTTCCATATACTCTTCACCCAGCTTCCCTTCATGTCAATACCGTATATAATCATCAAATATTAATAAAAACTAAGAAATTAACTTCAGTGCAAGTATGGTAACTAAAGTACAGAATTTATTGGGTTTTCATCAGTTTTTCACTGACATTCTTTTTCTGTTTTATAGTCTAATCCAAGATTCCACATCTAGTCCTGTTATGACTCCATTCTGTGACAGACTTTTAGTCCTGTCTTTTATAATCTTAATAAAATAGATGAGAACTAGTTGGTATTTTTGTAGAATGATCTTCAATGGCTAGGAATTCAATTTTAACACAATTAGGTTTGTTTGTCAGTCTGTGTTCATCTTTCTGCCTATACCTATAAATTAAACTATGTGGTTAACCTTTTTAATTACATAAATTAGAATTTCTTCTTTGTAGTAAAGAATTTATATGGTGTTATGGGATGAATTGTGTCCTCCTAAACCCAAATTCATACATTGAACTTCTAATATGTTGTACCTCAAAATGAGACTATAGTTGGAGATAGGGCCTTTAAAGAGGTGATTAAGTTATATGAGGTGATTAAAGTGGGGCTTAATCCAATATGATTGGTAGCCTTATAAAAAGAGGAGATTAGGATGCAGAGAGCATAGGTTTGCACACACAGGAAAAAGCAGGTAAGGACAAAGAAGGTGGCAAGCCACCTTCTGCAAGCCAATAAGAGAAGATTCAAATGAAAACACACTTGTCAGCACCTTGATCTTGGACTTCGAGCCTCCAGAACCTTGAGAAATAAATTTCTATTACTTAGGCTACCTAGCCTGTGATATTTTTTTATGGCAGCCCTGACAGACTAACACACATGGGATTTGACAAGTGCATAGAATCATGTAGCCAATAGCACAGTCCCACCAAAACAGTTCCATTACTTCCAATTTCTCGCATGCTGACCCTTTATATAGTACTTAAGTCCTCCCTGTGGCTCCAAACCCCTGGCAACAACCAATCTGCTTTTCACCTTCATAAATTTTCTTGTTCCAAAATGTCATATAGGAAGAATCACATATTATGTAGCCTTCTGGTCTGGCTTCTTTCACTCATGAAAATACATTTAAAATTTATCTGTATTCCTGCATAAATCAAGTTTCTTTCTTTTCGTTGTGGAAGAGTGCTCCATTTTACCACCATTTTATTTCATTTGTTCACAATTTATAATCCAAAGACTAGATGCAGCTTCTATACACAACCACATACCAATTTTTGTGTGAATATAAGTTTTTATTTCCTTTGAGTAGATACCTAGAAGTGTAATTTCTGGGTTATATGAGATGAATATTTAACTTTTAAAGAAAATGTCAAATTATTTTACAAAGCATCTGTACTATTTTGTATTCTCATTGGTAACATATGAAAATGCCATTTGCTCTATTCCCTTGTCAGCACTTAGTATTGACAAGTTTTTTCTTTTTTAATTTCTTGTCTATTTGCCATTTTATTAGAGTTCTTTGTAGTATTCTTTAATATTCCTTTAACTTCTGTTGTGATGAGTCTTTTTTTGGTCCTAATATTGCTAATTTGTGTCTTACACACCTTTTCTTGGTCAGTCTGGCTAGAGGTTTCTTAATTTTTACTTATCTTTTCAAAGATTCAGCTTTTGGTTTCCCTCAGATATTTTCTCCTATTGCTGTGTTTTAATTTCATTGATTTCTGTTCTTCTCTGTATTACTTCCTTCTGCTAAATCTAGGTTTACCAACTTGCTCTTCTTTCTTGAGAATCTTAAGGTGGAAGCTTACATTAATTCTTTGAGATTGTTCTTTTCCAATATAAGTAGTTAGTGTTGTAAATTTCCTTCTAAGCGTTGCTTTAGCTATAGCCTACAATTTTTGATATGCTGTGCTTTCATTTTCATTTAGTTCAATGTATTTTTAAATTTCCTTTGAAACCTCCTCTTTGACCCATGAGTTATTTAAAAGTGTACTGTTTAATTTCTAAAAATTTGAGCATTTACCAACTATTTTTCTGTTATTGATTTTTAGTTACATTCCGTTGTAGTCCAAAAAACTGACTTCTTATGTTTTCTCTTCTAACATTTTTGATGTATAAATCATGGCCCAGAAAACCCTTTCTTGATAAATGTTTCATTTGCAATTGAAAAGTATCTAAAATACACTGTCTTGGATAGAGTGTTCTATAAATGTCAGTTACATTTAGTTTGTTTATAGTTTTGCCTAGGCCTACAAGATCCTTATTGATTAACCGTTTAATTGGTCTATTGACTCAGAAAAAAGCCGAAATCACGAACTACCATTGTGAAGTTTTCTATTTCTTCTTTCAGTTTTATGAGTTTTTTTGCCTCAGGTATTTTGATGTTTTTTTGTTTGTTGCACATACATTGAGGATGTTATGTATTATTGGAGAATTGAGCCCTTTTCATTCCATAATGTCTCATTTTATACTTTTCTGTAAAGACTACATTTTCTCATATTAATGTATCTACTCCAACTTTCTTTTGGCTATTGTTTGTAAGGAATACTTTTCTGCATCTTTTTAATGTAGTCTATCTTTAACGGGATCAAAAAGATTTGTGAATTTAAAGTTAATCTGGCTTTCACTTATTGTAAAGTTGGGAGTAATACTATTCAAGTTTATTATATCCTGGAGCATAATGACTCCTTTTATTAATCACATATTAATATACTCTTCAAATTGAGTTTTCTTTAATTAGAAAATCATTTCCTACTTTGAAATAAAAAAAATACATATAGATATTTAAAAAAAATTTTCAGATGCTAAAGCTCAGCAATTCTGCATATGTAGGAGAAAAGAACAAATTTATTTTGGCTTAATCTGGTCTTAACTGTCATTTAAGTATAAGGGAGAATGAAGAAAATACTTGTAATGGTAAAATAGAAGCTTAGAATAAAATAAGAGTGATTTTAGAATGAGGGGAAGAGGATGCTACTTTGTCACATGAGAGTAAAGCTGAATGAATGCCCAGCAGCTTCCCAAATTCTACACATACTACGTTCTCCTTAGTAACATGTAATGTCTGGAAATAGGTAAGAAGTTTTATCATTCCCAAGTATCCTCTATCTTCTTTAGAGGAGTAAACATTTTCCAGATCATGTATTCATTTATTTCTTTCAAAGAACATTCGTTTTCTACCTAATAGCATGCACTACAGGTAGTCTTGAGAACATGTAGTAAATAGAACTTTCTAAAGCAGCTCAGAAAATAGAATTAAGAGGAACATACATATAATGTATGTGATAAATGATACAATGGAACTGTGCACAAGTTTCAATAAAGCCAAAAAGAAGTGATATATTACAAGCATAATGATTGAGAGAGTAGATGCTGGAGGTAGCTCAGTTGGATTTTTTGTTCTATTACTTACTCATTGTATGCCCTTCAGATAACTAATTAACCTCCTTGCTGTCTTCCCCTTAAAATAGGAATAATAATAGTATCACCTGATAGAAATGTGAAAATGCACTGTGTTAATGTTAGATGAAACCATATGAAATTGATAAGAACCAACTCTTTTATAAAGAAAATTGGCAATTTTATATGGTTCAAATTTATGCCATGTAAGTCCTCAGCACAGTGCTAAAAGCAGTATAGTGTGCTTCTCCCTCTTTTCCACCCAGAAAATATATATTAAAGTTTTAACCCCTGATGCCTATAGATGAGACCTTGTTTCAAAATAGGGTCTTTGCAGATGTAATCAAGTGAAGATGAGGTCATACTGGATTAGTATGGGCCTTAAATGCAATACTGGTATTTTTGTAAAAGAAAGGAAGGAAATGTGTACAGACACATAGAAATAGAGAGCGGAAGGCTATGTGAAAACGTAGGCAGAGATTAAAGTGATGCATATCTACACGCCTAGGAATGCCAAGCTTGACAGCAACTGCCTAAAGCTAGGAAGAAGCAAGGAAGGTTTCTCTTGTAGATACTCCAGAAAAATTATGGCCCTGCTGACACCTTATTTCAAGCTCCTAGACTCTAGCAGTATAAGAGAATAAATTTCTGTTATTTTAGGCCATCAAGTTTACCACAGTTTGTGAAACCAGCCCAAGAAAACTATACAAGTAGCAATTGCTCAGTAAATATTAGCTATAGTTGTTATTTATTTATTTATTTATTTATTTTAAAGATTTATTTATTGTTTTTGACAGAGAGAGACAGAGATACAGAGTCAGAGACAGAGAGAAGGGGGAGGGCCCAGAACAGTCTCCATAATTGCACATCATTGGTTTTTCCACATAGTTTCATTCCACAGGTGGGTGTGGGGCTGCACAGGGCAGGAACTGGGCCGGGGTCTTGCCCCAGTGAGAACTGAACTGGGGACACTTCCCAGTTCAGCATATGGGTCCACACGTGCTGGGGCCAGGACTCGATTCTCGGTCCCCAGGGCTGCAAAGTGAGCATCTAACCCACTGAGCCATCCCGGCTTCCCCTGTTTTTATTTTTTTTAATGAAAATTTTAAATATTTAAAAAATAAATATAGTTAGTATATAGTATTATATTAGTTTCATGTGTACAACGTAGTGATTCTACATGTATATGCCTTGTAATGTGATCACCATGATAAGTCTAGTAATCATTTATCATGCAAAATTAAGATATTATTGACTATATTTCCTGTAATATATTATACATTATAGCCCCACGACTTATTTATTTTACAACTGAAAGTTTATACCTCTTATTCCCTTTCATCTTTTTTATCCACCTCTTATTCTCTCCCTTCTGGCAAACATCAATTTGTTCTCTGTGTCAATGTCTCTGTTTTTGTTTTGTTTTGTTTATTCATTTGTTTTGTTTTATTTTGTTTTTGAGATTCCACACATAAGTGAGATCACATGGTATTTGTTTTTCTCTGTCTATTTCACTTACTATAATACACCTCGGTACATTCATGTTGTTGCAAATGGCAAGATTTCATTCTTTCTTATGGCTGTGCAATATTCCATTGTATATACCACATATTCTTTATCCATTCATCTATAAGCAAATACCAAAGTTGCTTCCATTCCATATCTTGACTATTGTACATAATGCTATAAGGATATATGCATAGGGGCACATATATCTTTTCAAATTAAGTGTTTTTGCTTTATTCAGATAAATGTCCAGAAGTAGGATATCTGGATCATATGGTAGTTCTATTTTTAAGTGTGTGAGTAACCTCCATACTGTTTTCCATAGTGGCTATACCAATTTACACACTCGCCAACAATGCATCAGGGTTCTTATTTCTCCACGTGCTCACCAATATTTGTTATTTGTTGACTTTTTGATAACAGCCATTCTGACAGGTGTGAGGTGTCATCTCATTGGTTTGGATTTGAATCTATCTGATGATTAATGATGTTGAGTAGCTTTTCATATGTCTATTGGCCATTGGTATGTCTCCTTTGGAGAAATGTCTATTCACATCCTTGACCTACTTTTTAATTGGATTGTTCATTTTTAATTTTGGGTTGTATGAGTTCTTTATATATTTTGGATAGTAAACACATCAGATATGTCATTTGCAAATAACTCCTCCCTCAGTCGGTTGTCTTTTCATTTTGCTGGTAGTTTCCTTCATTGTGCAAAAGCTTTTTCATTTATGTATATTTATCATTGAAACAGAGAGGAGAATAATTCCTGTTGTCAGAGAAGGAGTAGCTAAACAAAGACATCAGTGGTTAAAATTCAAGAAGATTAAAGATGGGGAAGCTGGGATGGCTCAGTGGGTTAAGCACTCACTTTGCAGCCCAAGGGACCAAGGATCGAATCCCGGCCCCAGCCCAAGTGGACCCATATGCTGTACTGGGGAGTGCCCCCAGTTCATTTCTCACTGGGGTGAGACCCTGGCCCAGTTCCTGTGCAGCCCCACGCCCACCTGTGGAATGAAACTATGTGGAAAAACCAATGATGTGCAACTATGGAGACTGTACTGGGCCCTCCCCCTTCTCTCTGTCTCTGTATCTCTCTCTCTCTCTCTCTCTCTCTTTGTCAAAAATAATAAAAATCTTAAAAAAAAAAAAGAAGAGACATTCCAGATGAAAAAATATCATAAACAAATAGTCATATATTGAGAAATAAATATGTGCTTCTACAAATTTGATTAGAATGTATAAGAGGAATAGAGAAAGCCAATTCAAGACATGAGTGGTCTTTGATGGACTTCTTATGCCATGCTATTGGCAATAAAGTTTCAGAGTCATTTTTTTAAACATGAGAAATATGTGATCCCACTAATATTTTATAAATATCACTCTGGCAACTGTATATGCTTTAAATGGATAAGGGGGAGACTTTAGAAGGCAATTGAAATTGTCATGGCATAGGATCATGGATTCCCAGAAGGAGGAAAGGCAAAAAAGAAGAAAATAGAAAAATTATTTCAGGTATAGAATTTATAAATTATAGGCTATTTGAAATGCCTTAGAGAAATAAAACTATGATTATTTCCAGATTTCTGGTTTAGGATATAGGTAGGTTGGAATTCAAGAGAAAGAATTTCTTTAGTGAGAATAATTAGAGAAAAATTGAAGTTGAAAAAAATGTCCCAGTGAAAATGTCTGTAGAATTTGAACATGTGAATCTGACTCAATATTTGGGGAGAGGTATTTACAGAGTGGAGTTACAGACTCTATTAGGATTTAGATAAAAATTGAATTGATAGTAATTGAGTTGATAGTAGATGTGCTTACTTTGAAAGATTGTGCAAATGAAAAAGAAGAGAATGTTGAGCAGAAAAGAAGGAATTTTCATGAAGACTGAAAAGTAGAAATAAAAAATTACAGCTTAAGGATATAAAGATATAGGACGATAAAACCCAAAGGAGAAGTTTCAAGGAGGGGATTATGTGAAACTCTACAAAGTAGTTGCATCAGTCAGGATGGGAAGAATTATGCCATGGTGACAAATCCTAACTCTTATTGACTTAACACAGCAAAGATTGGTTTCTTTTTCATGTACAATACAGATCAGTGGGAGGATAGAGATCATCAAAGTCCCTCAGAAACTAGGCTTATGAAGGCTCCATCTGGACACGTACTTCAAAGATCACTAAAGCAAGAGAGAGAACATAGTAAATCATGCATTGGTTCTTAATACTTCCACATATAGTCACACCTTACTTCCATTCATATTTCATTCACTAACCCAGTCACCCCTCAAGGTCTAACACGGCAATCACATACTCACCGAGAGGATGGTAAAGCACAATTTTAACATTTGCCCAAAGGAAGAAACAGACTAATTATGAAAATGTCCTCAGGAAGGGGACTTAAGAAAAAGAAAAAAAGATTTGGAAGGTGGCAATGAAAGGCACTGGTGATGGGATACAAGCAAATACATTGCTAGATGATAGTAAAGGGTGCAATGAAATAAAGAAGATGTGTCTCTAGTGGACCAAGGCAATGTGTTTATATAATTCTTGTTAGCCATTTTTAGTGTTAGAGGAAAAAATAGGATAGAAAGTTGGATTGACCCAGGTTTGTAATTGAGCCAGAAGATCAGTCAGTGTGGGCAGTAGGTCTTCCTGTGGAAGGATAGTTAACGAGAATGACCACAAGTTCAAGTTGGGTTGGAGAGGAAAATAAGAGCATGACGGGATAGATAAAGAACCAGAGATCACAACGACATTAATTTACAGGTTAAAAGATTGTGCAGGGGAATCCAGGATGGCTCAGTGCGTTAGGCGCTCACTTTGCAGCCCCGGGGACCGAGGATCGAATCCCGGCCCCGGCCTGTGTAGACCCATATGCTGAACTGGGGAGTGCCCCCAGTTCAGTTCTCACCGGGGTGAGACACCGGCCCAGTTCCTGCCCTGTGCAGCCCCACTCCCACCTGTGGAATGAAACTATGTGGAAAAGCCAATGATGTGCAACTATGGAGTCTGTTCTGGGCCCTCCTCCTTCTCTCTGTCTCTGACTCTGTATCTCTCTCTCTCTCTCTCTCTCTGTCAAAAACAATAAATAAATCTTTAAAAAAAATTAAAAATAAAAGATTGTGCAGGATCAAGAAAGATATAAATAAATCTTTTTGTCATTATGGTAGTTCAAATGAGGATCTATCAAAGGCAATTGAATGAATTAAAGAAATGAAGGAAATTAAAAATTATGTGACTAATATCCTAGGATTTCTTGACTCCATAGAGAAGCTCCCTCTTTCTCAGAGCTTGAATTCAGTTACTCCTTCAGTGTCTTATAATTTATTTAGCTAGTTCTTCCTTTGCTTTAATTAGCATCACATATGTATACCAGTATGTATGTGTGTCCCTTTTTAGATAGATTAAACTTTAATGATTTCTTGCTTTTCTACAACAAAAGCAGTTTCTCTCTCAGTTGGGAGTCTCTCCCATCTCATAAAATGACCCTTATATGCCCATGTCTAGAACTCAGAAATATCAGAATGATTCTGGATTCCTCAGTTTCCTTCTGTCTACATTCAGTCCATCTACTCGTGTAAGACTTGTCAGTTCTATTTCTAAAATCTGTATAAACTTTATTTTCACTTTTACATGGCCCAAACCATCATCATCTCTGACTGTGGTTATGGGCAGTTAACTCCTAATAACCATGACGTCTAAACTACCCCCTACCCCAAATCTTTCTCAAGGCGGTCAGACTTACTTTTGAAATTGTAAATTAAATCTTATACACCACCCAAAAGTCTCTCTGGTAAATTCCCATTGTACTCAACATGACACACAAAATCCTTGCCTCAGGCACAGGTTCCAATAATCTGGCCTTGACTCCCTCTCTCATTCACCACCTTCCAGATCCTCTGGTCACACCAGCCTCCTTTTTGTTCTCTAAACCACAGAACTTTTTGCTGTCGCAGTGAATTTGAAGCTACTCTTTCTTCCATCTGAATCCCTTTTCCCAATAGCTGTCTCATTACAGAAGTGTCACGTCTTTGCCTGCCCTCTGTGAGCTGAAGGATCTTAACTTCTGCTGATTTCTGAGGTGTGAATGTAGTTCAAGCCTTAATTTTTATGCTTAAAATGCATGGACTTCCTTTTTTACAATGTCAAATAAATCACTACATTTTCAACACTTGATTATCTTTATTATCATGAAATAATCTGCAATTAACAAAAATATTTAGACAACATTGATTTGTAGAATCATAATATAAAGTATTCTCTATTTAAAATGAAATATTGCCTAAGGCTAATTCTTACCAAGACTTCTGGCTTCCACATTACATATGCATTAATAATTTGTCTGAACTTGACAACAATTTTTAATTTTTCCTTGGCATTGCCAGTGTTTCTCTTACATTCACGAAACTCAATGATATTTTCTGGTTGCTGAATGCAGATCCACAGTCTCTTATCTCTTTTTAACACTGCTTTTTATTACAACTCTTGTTAACTCCTTGCTTCCAAGAGTGTTGTTACTTTTAACTAACTGCTCTTTTCTAATGAGGATTACTTTCCTTAGAAAAAAGCAGAAACTGGATATGGAACAAGAAATGGTGCTGCTTTACCTTCAAATAATCCTATGATTGAGATATAACTATAAATAGTAGGAGAGAATCTAAGGAACAGATAAAAAAGGAAATAATCATGTTATTATTTTTATTCCTCTGATTTAGTATTATCTACAGGTTACCATATGGAAAAAAGCTGGTTGTGTTGAATCAAAAATTTTAGTTATATTTCAATTCAGAAGATTCTTGAAGAGCCAAGATGATTTATATTGAAGGGTGGAGAGATATATAATTGTTTATTTAATATAAAAAGAAAAAAAAAGATGGCATATTTATAAAGTTGATGAGCAATGAAAGAGTGGAGTATCACATAAAAAAAAAAAATTATCACAGGCCTTCAAGACAGAATCAGAGCAGATACCGATGACATGACTTGTTCTGAAGATTTGCAAATAGTGGCCGAGAAATTTGGGGAGCTGCAGACTGAGGCATAAGACACAG
This sequence comes from Craseonycteris thonglongyai, assembly GCA_004027555.1. NCBI lineage: Eukaryota > Metazoa > Chordata > Mammalia > Chiroptera > Craseonycteridae > Craseonycteris > Craseonycteris thonglongyai. The sequence goes on from PVKE010005942.1 coordinate 12,797, forward strand.
AAGTCTTAATGGCAAGAGTAGGTTTTTTACACCACGAGTAAAAAAAGTTTTAGAAGACCTGAGGGGAGCTTGGCCAGAGTTTGGCCAATGTTAGAGGTTAGGTAAGTGAATTTTACAACGCACTGAAGATAAACATGTTTCAGATAGTTGTAGAGTGTGGTTTTTGTGGAAAAAAAAATAAAGCCATTATACATTTTTTCAGACTAAATAACTTAAAGTTGTAGGAAAAGTAACAGAGTAAGATGTCAGATTTGGATTCAGTCTGGAGTTTCATTAGTAAACGTCTACTTATCCTTCAATACTCAGCTCAAATGTGTCAAGTCTCCTTTGAAACTTTTTGTGGTTGATTAGACAGTAACTCCTGAATCTTTAATCATATATTTATTATGGAGTTTACATCACTGGATTCCCTATGTCACTTTGTAATACTTCCTCCGAATATGGATGGGGGATATTTCCTTACCCCACCAATCTTGAGCTTGGCCATTAGATGTTTTTTGTTTATTTGTTTGTTTTGTTTTTAAGATTATTTTATTATTAGAGAGAAGGTGAGAGAGAGGGAAAGAGAGAGAAGGAGGGCATGCCTAGAGCAGTCTCCATAGTTGTACATCATTAGTTGTGACACAGTTTCATTCCACACAGGTGGATGTGGGCTGCACAGGGCTGGAATGAACTGGAGGCCTCCTGAATGGGAGGCAAGAACATTTGCCACTGAGGCATCATGGTAGTTACCAATTGCACTGCAGTTCAGTATATGGGATTGGATGGGCCAAAGCTGAGAATCAAACCTCAGACCTCACGATTTCAAGGCAAGCATTCAATCGCTGAGCTATCCTGGCATCACTAGACTTCCTTTGATCAATGGAATTCCAGCAGGTAGACAGGACATGAGCAGCAGCTTTACACATACTGGTGTGATTTGTGTTGACCTCTTGCATGGCTTTACCACATTTGCCATGAAAAGAGCACACTTCAGTAATTGCTCCCCTTCAGGCAGGTCTAAGAATGAAGATACAGGGGGGCAGACCTAATCTGGACAGAGAGCTAGGGGTCCAGCCTGGCCCTGACATAGTTGAACTAAACTATATAAGCATGAAAGGTAATGTTCGCTGCTGTAAAACCATTAAAAATTTGAAATTGTTTGTTACACAAAAGAAAAAATTGATTATTTTACCTTTTTCAACACTCTCACATACAGAAGTTTTGTTTTCTGTAATGGATTCCTATGGTTCTCTGAATCCATATTTATGGTGTCTCTTAACTGGTAAATTCCTGCTCCCATTTATCTCTCCTAAAACACTGTATGCAACTTTACTATAAAGACATATATTATTAGTGTTTTTATTTCACTGCCCTCAAAATTACTGGCTCAAAGCAGACAACAGTGTATTTGCAACAGAGCTAGTTTCTACAGATGAATAATTAAAGAAAAATATATCAGACATATCTGTAAGACAAATCCAGTCTGAGATGTTTTGAAGCATCCATAATTTATCCATTACTTATTGTTTTATTTCAGGCTTTTAATAATGTCAGCTTGAAAGACAGAGAAAAAAACATGAAAAAGAATGAAACAAATTGTTGTGTCACAAAAAAAATCCCTATGCCATTCATAAAGTTAATACTGTCAGTTTAAGTGCTAAGTCAATCCTAACTCATTCACATTTATTGGAGCCTTTTAAAAGGTAATGGTTTAACTCTTTTCTGGTTCTATTTTTGCATAACATATTTTTTATGTTGCTCAGTAAATTCTATTTAGACATTAGCTGTAGCTCATATAAACGATTTTTGAATAGATAAAAAGCAGTGAAACCAGTTCCCAATCCAGAAGCTTAAAGTACCCACACAACTACATAGCTGTAGATATAAGTACACGTTAGAATGCAAATGTGGAATTTGTCTGTATCATTTAGAAAATCAATTTTATACTGAATCCTGAATGTATGTTTAAAATATAATAAAATTTGATTTATAACTAAGTGAATAAACTCTTAAGCTCCAAATGGTCAAATAGAGCAATTTGCAGTCTTAAATGAGTCCATTAGGCTACCAGATATTACTCTTGTTTAGTTAGCCTTGTAAAACAATATACTATGTATTTGCATAGGACAGTTTAAACACACAACTTAATGAAGTGCCCTTACTTTTTGTTGAATAGTAATAGACACTGTGCTTCACGGCCTAGAGGCCCCATAAGACTGCTGAGCTCTTCCTCTGGGAATTGCCTTCAACTAAAGGGAACCTCCTTGTTCAAGATCACAACCCCCTTCCTTGTGGCAGTCTGCGCCCAATAACTGGCTGAAGCTGGGATACAATGCTGGACCTATACCTCCAAACTGGGACAAGTCTGAAGGGCCATCTCAGCTTTAGAGTTTTCTGTGGGGTCACCTGAAGACTTCTATTGTGAAGTCAGACCTCAACTTCTTCTTCTGCCCAATGGCACTCTCTTCACTGTCCCCATAGTTGCTGATCCCAAGAACATTCTAAAACTCTCTTTTCACACCAATCTCTAGCTCAGTGTCTGGCCTACAACACAAACAATATCTAAGAAATGCAACTTGATCACATTAATCAAATTGAATGGAACCTAATCTACCTAATGGAACTAGAAATGAGAAGAAACACAAGGAAGAAAATGGTGGTGTTTGCTCTTCAGGAGCTTATTTTAGTTCTAATGATGAGACAGAGCTGTAAATGCATAACTATCATGTAATGAGGCAAGAGCTGGAGAAAAGATGAACTGATCACTAGTTCATTTTTCATTGTTACTGGTGAAAGAGCCATTGGCTGCTGCCTATATTCCCGTAACTCTTTTCATCAGCAGAGCCATATTACCAGTTCTGGTTAACAGACTGAGCAGAAATGACATATCCCAGGTTGAGGCAGAAGCATTTTTGAGCTGGAGGTCCATTTTCCACCTCTCTTTCACTGTTATTACAAACTAGAAGCCTCAAATTGACATTTGGGTATAAGAGTCACCAGACTTGCCTCACAGTGGCCTTTGCATAGATGGAAAATCAAACAAACAAAACAACAACAAAAACAAAACAAAAAACAAAAAATACCCTCTGATGTGCAAAGTCCCAAGATCAGGAATTTGATAGTATAGCACACTGTAGTGCATCCTGAATACAGCTGTTTGTATCTATTTAGTGAGGAAGCTAAGAATTACAGGAACTTTTGCAGATCTATGACACTTACTTAAACTGAGCACTGAATGATTGGGAACTGGTTGCTACGTGTAGGGAAAAGAATTGGTGTTTTTTTAGGAAGAGGAAATAAACCAAAGACCTCTCAGACCTGGTGGTTCAGGAAACAATAAGGTGTCCTGGGCATTTAAAGTTTGAACACTTAACCTAGGCTGGAGGGCTTCCATCTGTCAAAACTGTGCAAATGTATGCAGCTTTTGTGTATTGGCACACTTTTTTTTTTTTTTTTTTTTGTGGGAAGAGTGTTCCAAGCATGTCTAGAGCATAATTTAGGTGAAATATAGGGGCTAAAGATGTGGGAAAAGAGAAAAATGGCTTGAAATGAGGCCAGAGAGCTAGAATTTGTAAGGGATTTCAAAAGCCCACTAAAGGAGTAGATTTATTTTAATGTAGGCAGTTTATTAAACTGAAGGTAGTAATATGCAATTTCTTCTTACCCAGACCATTTTCTTAATTGACCGATGAGTCCAAAGTAGAAAAAGTATCTATTATGACTGTTAGGATAAAGACTAATCTCTTTAACTTGGACCTTGAAGTTCTCTAGTGTCTGGGTTTCTCTAAGGTCTCCAATTACACTAGTTGGTATCTGAGGCTTGAAGAGAGACTGTGTGCATTTGAATCCTTGCTCTACAAGTAGCTCTAGCTGTGGTTCAGTTATCATCTATAAAATAAAGATAACACTTCTTACTTGGAAGGTCTGTAGGGAAGATGACCTGAATAAATACATGAAAACTATTTGTATTTTTTAAAGTTTGGGACATACAGTACAAGCTCAAAATGTTGAGTGTTTTGTGTATCTCCTCACTCTAAACTCCAGTCACTGAAATAACACCTAGTCAACCTTCAATCCATAGAGTGGATATTCTTTTATTTTCTGTGGATACAATTGTCTTCCAAAACTCAGCTGGTTGCCCACTTCCTTCCACAATACCTTGGACTTTTGAATAGACTGTCAATAAATTAAACCTACCTTTACTTAGGTCTACCTGTACATGAACTTCTGATTATACTCTAGGGAATAGAATGTCACTAAAGGATTTTTAGTAGAGGAATGACATGGTACACATGTGTCTAAACAATCACTCTGGCTGCTATGCTGAGAACAGATTTCATGGCAACAACTCACTAGACCTGGCTCGACCTGTTAGGAAGCAATTACAGAGGCGTAGGTGAGAGATGGTGGGAACTTGGACTGGGGTAGCGGCGGTGGGATTACTTCATGTACATTCTGTGGATGTTGGATTCTGGATATATTTTGAAAACGAAACCAGGATTTTCTGATGGATTGGATATGGCATATGAAAGAAATGAAAAAGTCAAAAATGATTTCAATTTTTTGACCTAGGCACCTGTTCAAGAAGATTATGGTGGAATAGATTTTGGGATGGGGGCTGGTGATAAAAAAGAGTTCAGTTATGAGATGTTGGATTTGGAACATCTATTAGATGTCCAATTGGAGATAATGGGTAGTCAGTTGGGTGTGAGAGAATGGATTTCAATTGAGAAGTAGCTGGGAGATGTAAATTCGGAAGCTGTCACCATTTAGATGATCATTAAAGCTTTAAGATCAGATGAGAGTAGCACGGCAGTGAGAGTAGAGAGGACCAGTGCCCAAGACTTAGATCTCTGACATGTGAGTGATCAGGGAGCCAAAAAATGATCTACTAAGGAGGCTGAATAGGGGAAGCTGGGATGGCTCAGTGTGTTAAGTGCTCACTTAGCAGCCCCAGGGACCGAGGATCGAATCCTGGTACCGGCCCGTGTGGACCTATATGCCAAACAGGGGAGTGCCCTCAGTTTGGTTCTCACCAGGATGAGACCCCCTGGCCCAGTTCCTGCCCTGTACAGCCCTGCACCCACCTGTAGAATGAAATGATGTGGAAAAACTGATGATATGCAACTATGGAGACTGTTCTGGGCCCTCCCCCTTCTCTCTGTCTCTGTATCTCTCTCTCTCTCTCTCTGTCAAAAACAATAAAAATATATCTTTAAAAAAAAGAGGCTGAATAGAGCAATAATCAATGAGGGAAGACAACTGAGAGAATATGGTAGTCTGAAAATCAAGTAAAGGGAGTATTTCCAGGAAGAATCTTTTATATTTCTTTTCTTTTCTTTTCTTTTAAGATGAGAGAATAACAGTAAGTTTGTATGCTGATGGGAATGACCCAGCGCAGAGCAAAGATTAACGATGATGTCAGAAAGGAAGGTAAGAATTTCTGCAATGCTTGCCATGAGTAATCAACAGGGGGAAGGATGGGATCCGACAAAGTGAAATGACTGGATTTAGACAGGCGTGTGGCTAGTCCACCTCTGAGGATACTCAGGAAGGTCAAAGCTAGAGGCATAAGGCTGGTCCGTGGGAAGTGTGTGGGAGGAATTTGTGAATATTTCTCTCCTTACTTCTTTAAGTATCTCAGTAAAAATAGGAAGCAAAGTCATCAGCTGAGTCTCAGTTTCCCCATGTGTAAAACTAAGATATTAGATTTAGGATATTTCTATGATTCTGTAAGTGGGTAGTAATTTCAAAAGCACACACTCAAGAAGACTCAAGAGGTGACTATGAGCTCTGCATATTTGATTAGTAGAAGAGAGCTTCTAAAGCACGGTTATCACTATTATTATATGCTCAGAAAATGAGAAGTGTTCTTATTCTATTCTGCTAGTGTGACATCTCCATGGTTTCTGGCACATTTATGATTTCCATAGGAACCAGTGCAGACACTGTCTTGTAGATTGACATGGCCCATCTGCTTTAAAATAGCTTGTGTGATGAAGAGCCATGTTTTCTCCTAACATCCTCTTACACTGAAGCAGATAAAAAGAAGTTGGTCTTAAGAAAGAATTTTTCGAAGTATTCACTTTCTTTAAACAAAATCAGCTTGTTGAAAGTTGGTTAGTGCCCGTCTTCTCCCCTAATGTAGGATCATCAGGGCTTCACTAATGATGTGTACCTATTCTGCCTCTGCTAATGAGCTAAACAGTTACTTCATAGTAACACACGGAAATAAAACAGAATACAATTTCAGTTCCAAGAGGTTACGCTTTCTACTGCAAAATGCTAGTTTTTCAGACAGGGGCTCCAGTTAGGGACTGAAGACATTAGAGATGAATGAAATGGTTTTTAAAAATTATTATATAGGTGCAGTGTCTGAGGAATAATACTGCTTTAAAATGTAGTGGTCTTGGAAGTCGGGATGGCTCAGTGGGTTAAGCGCTCACTTTGCAGCGCAGGGGACCAGGGATCGAATCCCGGGATCGAATCCCGGGATCGAATCCCGGCCCCGGCCCGTGCGGACCCATATGCTGAACTGGGGAGTGCCCCCAGCTCAGTTCTCTCTCTGTCTCTGTCTCTGTTTCTCTCTCTGTCAAAAACAATAATTAATAAATAAATGAAATAAACCTTGAAAACAAAAACAAAAACATGTTTAAAATGTAGTGGGTTTTTGTTGTTTGAGTTTTGTTTGTTTTTGGTGGGGACAGCAGAGGGTTTTACTACCAGAAGTTCACAAGTCCGCAGACAGCACACACCAGGGAGGACTCCCTGGCTGGGAAGGGCAGCCATGGGGACCCAGCCCTGGGACCCACTGTGCATGTGGTGGGGAGGTGGGGGCCGGCGGGCAGGCCGCCCCCAGCCGTGGGCTGGGCGAAAGCCTGCGTAGCTTGTAGAAATCACGTCCTCTCTTTTCCTCTGCTTTGCCTGGGGTGGCGGGGTGTGTTTCCAGACTATGGACACGTCACCCCCACCCTTTAGGAACACTTTCTCACCTTCCCAGGGGGGCTGTTTCTGATGGGGAGAGAACTGGGGTAAGGGGCAGGTCAGGTGACAGAGGGAGGCCTGTGGAGGGGCTGTGGGTCCCGAGGCCGGACCCTAGGGGGGCCCAGGGAGGGCCCAGCTCCTCACACCCCCTTCCCCTGGTACAGGAATTTTTGCTGAAAGGCCCAAGGACATGTTCATGGGTGGCTTCTGGAGGCCGCAGGGCCTGTCCTGGGAGCTTGGAGGTCCCTCTTGCTGGGCTTCCGTGCCCTTGCAACCTTGACAATGTCCTCAGATCCGGACGTGGAAGGTGCTGAGGAACTTGGGGGCCTTGGCGATCCTACTCTCTGAGTCGGAGTAGCCAGGTAGCGGTCGGCCCCCGCGATGAGCTTGTCACACACGAGCGCCCCCTCGTCCTCTCCCAGCTCCGGCTGGCTGAGCTGGGACAGCGTCCACTCCAGGTCCTCCTGGCAGACGAAGTGGTCGGTGGTGACGTCGTAGATCTTGAAAGAGCAGCTGGCCTTGAAGTCCCGGGGAGCCGACGCACAGAGCACGGGGAACATGACCACACAGTCACTGAAGCTGAGGTCCCCCTCGCCGTCCTCAGACAATGCCTCCACGAGCCTGTCTTTCCTTGAAGGGCTTCCCCTAGAGCTCTGGCAGCGGGATGATGCGGCTCCTGGCGTGGACGATGGGGCTTTTCCTGCCATCCACGGGGCCCAGGTTGGGAGCCAGCTCACAGACCCGCACGTGGAACCTGAGGATGTCGTACTGAGGAAGGTGCCGTCCTGGCAGGTGTCCAGCTGCTCCTCAGTGAACACGGTGCGCTCGTTCCCCACGCACCCGGCTGCCCCGATGCCGCCTCCCACCTGTGGCCCCACGCCCCACGTGCGTCCCGCCGCGCAGCCCACGGGAGGCCTTTCAGTGTCTATATTCAGTTTTTCATCTTTTCGGGAAGAGTCTTACAACTTCTATGCACATGAACTGTCTGCATTACAAGTTAAAGTAATGGTGTGAGCAATTTTACTCCACGACCCCCAGCTTCAGTATGTGCATGGTGTCCACTTTAATGCGTCCCAACAAAACATGACAAGAACAAAGGCGTCTACTTTCTTTAACAGGCTTCAGTGACACGGTAGCTTTCATCTCATGGATCAACACACTAAGTGATTTAAAGACTTGACAGAACCCAGAAACATACAATATGTTAATATCGCATGCCACTGTCACGTACTGAAGAGGAGCAAAATCTGTTTTATAATACGGAAAGTGTCTTATCAGTATGCAGTTACTAAAAAAAAAAACCTCATTCATATGCATATCTGCTATATCGATAGGTCACTTATTTCTATGCTGAGTCTGAGTGTCTTTTCATATGGATGTAGGAAAAAGAGAATCACAGTAAAATTGAGATTTCCAATCTTTCAATACCAATTTGTGACACTTCTATAGATAACATTTATTGAATCTCTCAGGTTTAGTTCTACAATAAGGTATGTGAAGGAGCTAAGTAGGTTGAATGCCCACATCTGGGTAGAAGAGTATGTAGCTATTAATACAGCGTAATTGGCTAAGGCATTTTAACAAATAAGTTTTGGATGAAGTTTTCAGTTACGCCAAAGCCTAATACTGAAATGTGTATTCTGACAGCTAAATAAAGATATAGAAAGTTCACTGCCCACATTATCTCCCAATCTCATTGTCTATTTTTTTCCATAGAGATCAGTCAGCTATTTGAAGTCATAGTATATTTGTCTTTGTTCCTTTTTATCAAAAGTACGTTCTCCTGCATGAGGAGAAGCTTGTATTACAAATTACCTTAAACAGAAAACTTCAAGGTTTGCTGCAGGTAATTTTAGCCACCACATAAAACATGCAAGTGTATCTGAATACGCAACAACAGAAATGATATTTACTAGAAAAATGGTCCAGGTAAATATTTCTTTCAATGACCTTCACATTGACCAGATCATGTTTTCAGATATTTTCTTTTTTTTTTTGATAAATTTAATAGATATGACAAATATTTCCACACCAAATTAAATAAGTATTTTTTTTAACATACACACACAAAGCTATAATAAGGAAGTTCTGTTTAAGTCTATAGCTTTAATTAGCATGGTTAATTTAGATTCTTTTGGGCATACCTATTGAAAACCGGTACTATCCCTTATATAGCTCAAGATAGCATTTGCTTTCTTTGGAAATATGTATACACATTTTAAGAGATGTTATCTATGTATTACTTCTTGAAGTTAAAATGAATTATAGTAGCATTGTGTAGTATGATGTTTGCTCAAAAGATGGCATTAATCAAGTGAATGTTAGTGTCATCATGCAACAGGCAGGACAATCAAAGTAAATGGCAGAAGCCCGGTTGTTGTTGGAGGAGCACAACACTGTTTTGAAGTGGTATTTGAAATTTGAGAACTTTGTGGAAGTACAATGACAACAGAGGCCTGAGTATGCAATCGAACCTTCAACCTGCCTAACGAGTGCACAGTCATGGTAAGTTGGAGACGTGTGGTACTGTGTGTGCTGTGCAGAAGGGAAGATGTGTGGGAGGCTCCACATAGCAGCAAGTCCTGCTGCTTCTGCTATGGTACCAGATCAGTTTACACACTCAACACAGAAATCTTCCAAACAACGTGCACATCAGACAGGAGTTAGCAGAACAAGCACATGATGCATTCTTAAATAGCTAAATGGAGATTTTTCATCCCAAGATTATTAAATGCCCTTAACAAAGAGCACCCTGATTGAAGGATGCAGAGAATTTGCCAGGACAATGGCTAGGACAAAGAGGTGTGGTTGAGTTTCTCCCATGTTTTCCTGACTTAACAACCCTTGACTTCTACCTTTGGGGGACTTTAAAGGATGTGGGGTACTGTAGAAAAGCAGCTACATGGCAGTACTTTGGTAAGAAATTAAAATGGCATGAGCAGTGATACAAGTGTACACTTTGGTCAGTGTTGCTTAAGCAGTAGTTCACCATAATCAGAAGTGTGTGGACGCTGATGGTCACCACTTTGAGCATCTCTTGTAATTGCAGAAGTCAAATGTGACTTGTATTCATCTTTTGTTATTCGTATATTGAGTATTACAATTTTAATACAGTTTATTTTTCTTTATTAAAATGTGTATACATTTTTTGGTACCCTCTGTATAAGGAAAATAATTTAGTGACTGAAACTATTTCTACACATGACTCATATAATCACCATTTCATTTTCAGATTCATTCATTCATTCATTCAACCAATATTTACTGAGTAATTACCATTCTATATGGTTGGAGATAGAGAGGAGAACAAAATAAAGTTTGGTCTCATGGAATTTACATGAAGGAAGACTACAGGAAGAAGGTCAGCACAAATTTTAAATATCAAAGACATTTATGATTGCAATTGAAATTAATCAAAATAAAAATTTACTATATAAATGGTAAGGAAGACAACTAGCAAAATCGTAAATCATACATTCATGAACACCAACAGAAAGTTAATGATTTGGTTGATTAATATATTTTACATTTTTAGCACATGAAAGTATTTTCTAAGTCAGGTTTCCTTTTTAAATATGGTCCATAAAACCATTTTAAAACTAAAAGATACAAGGCACTTCTGCAACTCAACAGTAAGTCAACCTACAGCCTAGGGCAAAAAACCGGGCAAAATATTTGAACAGACATTTTATCAGAGAAAACACATACATGGCAAGAAAGTTTATGAAAAGATGGTTAATATTTATGTCTTTAGAAATGCAAACAATAAGATAGCCTGATAAACCTATTAAGATGGCTAAAGTTTAAGAACAAGTGACTGTATCGGCCGTTGGTGAGAAAGCAGAGCCATAAGAACTCTTTTTTATTGCTGGTGAGAGTGCAAAATTGACAGCCCTTTGGAAGACAGGCAGTTTCTCACAAAACTGAATATGTTATAGTCTTACTACACAATCTGGCAATTGCAATCCTCGGTATTTATCAAGTGACTTGAAAACTTATATTCACTCAAAGATCTGCATATGAATATTTAGTATAGCTTTATTCATAATCACCAAATACTGGAAATAAGCAAGATCTCCTTGGATAGGTAAATGTAGAAAGAATCATACATCCCAACAATAAAATATTTTTCCATGCTGAAAGAAGGAATGAGCTGTCAAGGCATCAAAACATAGAATGGGTAAATCTTAAATGATAGTAAGTACCTTGGATAGGATCTGATGAGAAAGATACTTTATCTCTATGGTTTTCTTCCCCAAACCCCATAATTCTAGTCTGATCCTAAGGAAAACATTAGGCCGATTCCAACAGAGGGTGCCCTATAAAACACCTGAGCAGTACTCTTTAAAACTGTCAAGGTCATCAAAAACCAAGAGAGTCTGAGTAACTGTTAGAGCCAAGAGGACCCTAAGGGTATGTGACAAACAAATGTGATATAATATAACATTTGGGATAGAATTTTGGGACAGAAAAGGATATTAGGTAAAAACTAAAAAAAAAAAAAAAATCAGAGCTAAAGTATGGTCTTCAGTTAACACTAATAAAAAACGTTTTCTCGACTTTCAACATAATTCACTCCATCTTTTCCACTCCGTCACTCTTGTGTCCAGGAACGCAAACAGCTGTATAATCACAGATATCAGAACTTCCGGAGAAGTAAATTTCTCAGGAAACTGATTGTTCTTCAGAGGATGAAATCTTAATAAAATCAAATTCTCTACCTTCCACAACATATTGAACCTGATTTCGTGTGTGTGTATATGTGTGTGTGACTCAGGGTCTTGGGAATGACAGTTATTGGATGATTTGGGGCAGGAATTTCATTAGGGTCCATTGTCCTAACTCCAAGTTCTTCAGAGACAGAGGCAGAATCTCCTTTTAAGAAAGTATTTACACATAAACAAAACACTATATCCTCTCTGTGAGCATTGGATTTGGTGTGTCATTAGCATGCCATGATCTCTCTTGTATTTGGTTTTCTGTGATGATTCCTTCTCATTCTTTGTCTGGCTCTGTACATAACTAACTGGCCTGACCTAAAACTACCTATGATGCTGTACCTTGTAAAAGCTCCTCACCTCAGTGTGTTGCAATAACAGCAAGGGGTATAATATCTCAGACCTTTGAGATATCACAACGGAAGCTGTGATAACTCCTGATCTCCATTTGTCATGGGAAGGGCATCACCAATGATTTTGCATGGGCTACTTTTTCTTTCTAAAAGGATCTCCCTTGAGGTAGCCATATGCCATGGTCTTTGCCCAAATATGTCTTATGAGAAAGGCATTTCTTGATGACTTCATATAAAATAACATCTCCTAATGACTTGCCCCTTTTCCTGATTTATTCTTTACTTATTACCACTGGATTTACATGCTTATTTATTTGCTTCTTTACTGTCTGTGTGCCTCATAAATGAAGTTCAACAAAGGCAGGCACCATGCCCTTCTTGCTTGCTGCTCTAAACCTCATGCTTACAACAGGATCACCTGATTATGTTAAGTGAAAATTAAACTTTCTAGGGTCAGGGTGTTTGGTGTGTTTCTGAAAATATTTTGGAAGAAGTCTCTTTGCTTTGTCTAAACAATTTCCTCTACTTTCACAGTTGTCACAACAGCTATTGATGAATTATACTTAAATAAACCCTGATGGAGGCTTTGTGATTATCTCAGATAAGGAAGTATCTGAACTGTGTGATTAGACTTTATGACATCAATGTTGGCCACTCAAGGGCCTTAAATATTTTCTAGCCACGTTCTGAAGGTTTTATGTGAAGTTGCCAAATTGTTATGCTATGACTAGAAGAATAGTTAACTATTACTATAATTTATTCCCAAACAAAACATCCATAGTACAAGAAGTATTCTGTAAAGAAAAAATACAACACATTTCAAAGCCAAATACATGCTATTAAGAATTTAAATGTACTTAAAAAAAATCACATATTGATGTTTCTTTTCTTTAGAGAGTATAATCAACAGACGATTAGATAATTATTGACAAATATCACTATTTTTATTTCCCCAAAACATTTTTAAATCATGAGTAATAAGCTCACATCCATAGGAACCACAAGATAACAAATTTTTCTTGAGGCCACATTGCTGCTACAAAAATAATTTGAACAGGCTAAACTTTCACTCAATTTGAAAGAGTACAAAATGTATTTCCCATTGGCAATAAGCAATTTTCCTTTTCATTAATAGCCAAGACTGATCAGTGTAAAGTTCCTTTTTCTTTTTGTACAGCCCTGTGCAGCTTAAGGTAGTATCACAAGGTCAGAATGAATATAAAACCCATCGTCATTCAAACTACAACAAAGACCATAGGAACATTCCATGCATAGCCCAACAATGAAACAAACCAAAATGTCAGAAATGTTAAATATGTAGAATACCAATTGTTCTTCACACCAATCAAATGTGTAACAAAAGAAATAAAATTACTTTCAGCTTTTCCACACACCCACTTAGCTTACAAAACTTTAATCTTCACAGGGCTTCAACTGCCAGTTTTATTTCCCTCTGTTTTCTTGGCATCCTAGGTTTAAAGAACCATTTTTCTCACATTTTTGGGGGGTGGTAGTGGGGGCAGGGGGACTCATTTGGCCATTTCCATGAATACTGAATGTCTCCTTAGCTGAATTGCTTCTGGTTGTATTGTTTTTTTCTATTTATAATAGAAAAACAAAAACAATAAAAAACTCAAATGTGCCCAGGCAGTATCCTCAGTAGTACCGTAGGTCTGAAGTGACCCACTACTTCAGTATGTAAGTAAATTAATTACCTACTTACAGGAGTCGTCTTCACATACTCAGATTCAAAATGTGGGTCTGCTGAAGTGAAGGGATGTTTATAAGTACATCAACATTATAAATCTCAGCTCATGCACCTAAGGAAAGTAGAAAATGAGAACTTGCCATATAGAAATATAAACCAGAACAAAAATATAAAATGCATATAATTAAGGTTAATAATATCTGAAGCACAATAACAATAAAATAATTTGTTTTTCTTTTGGAAGTGCTGCCCAATTTCACAGAAGTGGTTTACGATCCACACAAATTTATGGTATGCTGTGATGTTATTGAGAGGCAGCTGTTCAGACAGGGACTATATTTTGTAGGCCTCCCCCGACTTGTATATGGGGATGGTCATGTCACTATTACTTAACAATGGAATGTGCACAGAAGTAATATGGGTTCCTTTCTGGTCAGGGTTTTTACAAAGCAGATGGACCTTCCATTTAGTGGCTGTACATAAAACATGATAGTCCTAAGGGATGATGGCATTTTAATACAGCTGGCCCTGAAACCCACTGTACTACCATGTGAAGAATTGACAGCTCACTAGGAACTCCTTGAGTGGATCATTACTTGGCAGAAAAATAAAATTCTACTGTTTTGAGCCACTGCAATTTGGGGGTCTGTTTCATATGGCTACTAGTGCTAAACTAATGTACCTTCCTTTTCATATAGTTTAGGATTTCATCCCTGGTTGACATCTCATACTTTCTGTTATACCATGTTCAGGTCTCGGTTCTTTAAAGGAGAATTATCTGACAATTCCAAGTTCTACTAACTTTAGTTTTCTGTTATTTTCCATATTTTGTCTACATTGTATAGCAATGGTTCGGAATCCTGGAAAGATATTAATATAATCTTGAGGAATTTATACCAAAACATTTCAGCCTTACTAGGCCTTATGATTTAGATTTTCTAGTAGTGAAACCTGAAAATATGCATTTTTAAAAGTTTTCCAGATGATGCTGATAATCATCCAAATTTAGAAACGTCAGGCATATAAATTTTTTAAAACTTTTTATATTTCATTTTTATGTTCTTCTCAGGATTGTATGGGAAAGTCAGCAATGTTAAATGAGTGACTCTCCACTCTTCTACACCCTTGTGCAAAGGTACAAACAGTTGCCCATGAGAGAAGTAGCTCCATCTCAAATACTTACAAAACTCTTGAGGATGGCCACCTGCCTCTATAGTGTACCTTGCATAGGGTTTCTAAAGGATCACACATACCTCACTTAAGTCAAATCATCATATACATACTTCCAAATTTGATGAGTAATAGCAAATACCCAAAACAAGTTATTAATTAGAAAATGAATTAGCACTTATTCTCATGCTTTCATGTCCTTAAAGAGAGCATTCTATCTTACACTTTTTAAGATAATTTGGTTTCCTCAGACTTCCCAAATTTGTGGGAATGAAAGGAGTCATGTTTCTTCTTCCCTCTCCTCTCTTGTTAAAGAATCCAATTTCACGATAATATAACCCTAAATTTCTGGGAGTCTCTAGGGGTGTCTATCATGTTATGTTGTTTTGCTTTGTGTTTCCTTAAGAACTTGAAGAACCAGCTACTTAACAGTTGAAGAAATAATCTCCTCGGGTACTATAGTGGCATTATTTTTCACTTTTGTGTATTATGGAAAACTTCATGGAAACAATTCTTCTTTTTTTCATAAGTTAAGACTAGATCTCCTAGAGGTAGACCAAAAGGCCAATATTTGAGAACCATCTTACAATCCTCCATATTTTTCTCCCCTCAGGTCATGAACGCTCTCCTTCCAGATCCCTTTGCTTCTACTGTTAAAATCATATATGCAAATAAACTTTTCTCTGATCACTTAACTACGGAAGAGATGTAAGACTCTATCTAATGTTGCACAGATAAAACGTTAACAAAAAAAATTAAATTTTCATTTATAGTGTTCATGTCAGCGATCTTAGTATTGTATATTTCTAAGTTATTCACATCAACTGTTATTTTTTAATAGCTCAGGACATATCTTTCAACAAAGATATAGGCTTATTTAATATGCCTGCTAAATATCTCTAATATAGATATAAGCTTAATTTTATAGTTTATTGCATTTTGTTATTAAATATGATAGACCCTTACTCATAATCTAACCCTTGAGTTTCTATATCAGTCATATACAATATATATGGACACTCTTAGGGACAGCCATAACAAAGTTACTTTTTTTTTTATTATCTTTGAGTAAACCAGGTCTTTAAAGTTCTCCTTAAAATATTAGAAATTTGATATTCTAATATCAGAGCTTTAATTTTTCTTTGCTTTATGTAAAAAATGGTTTCATTGTATTCTAAATTTCTTTGGAGTGTTTTGTATGTCCTCTAGCCGTCTCTTCACTTTTGTCAGCTTTTTAAGGCTTCAGATTGTTTAAGTTACGATGACTAAAATTTAGTTTACAATTAGGTTAGCTAGTTTCTCTTCACCATTCCTAGGGTCTCCCAAAGTCAAATAATAGTAAAGTTGGTTCCCTTTTCTAAGTTAGCATGCCTGCCAGATATTTAATAACTTTTATCATAAATAACCCCTCTTTTAGGGAGAACATTTCTGTGTCATCACTTTAAAAAACAAAAAATGAAAGACAGAAACCACAATTTCTGCCCAAGTTTATGAGAAACTAATTTCTAGGCTTCTGTTCACTAGTCTCTTATCACACCATTTCAGTATGTATATCACATAGGTGTTGACATAAATATCACAATTATTTGTATTTAGTTAATTAGGAAATGAGCCTTGGCTAAATGAAGGAGTGTCTTCTGGCCAAAAACACCATTTTACAAAATATTTTAAATACCATTTTCTCCTTATGTCCATTTACTGACATGTGGTGTTGAGCATGTGGCTAATACATTTCTGTTCCATCATCTCATATTTACTTTGATTCTTGGAGTCAGGATAACTATTAATGAAAGGTAGAAAGCACCTGTCACACTATTGGGTTAAGGTTCCCAATATATATTTAGTTATAATCTCCTATCTTTACAACCTAGTAAGGTATTTACACAATTTTAAAACTAAAGTATCCAGATTTTATAACTAAGGTTCAGACCCACTAAAATAGATGCTATTATACAACTGCACCTGTTGAATATAATACTTTTTATCACATTTTCTACCAGCTAACTTAATTATTGCTCAGTAATTTACTGCTTTCTCATGCCTTGCCTGACAATAGATAAATCTTTCATTCTGTATTAAACTTGTAGAGCACTCTCATTTGTCGCTTAAGACTAAACTGACTGATGTACTAGCTATTTTTTAAAGTTCGTGTTAGTTGCTACCTGCCTTGGAATATACTAAAACATAACCCTAAAGAGCAAACAACAGAAGCTGTATCTCATGACTCTAGTATAGTTATTGGGAACCACACATTTTAGTGGAAATGAAAAATGATTAAAATTGCCTTTTAAAAAGGAGACACTTATCCTGAGCATGGTACAGTTGATGTATATAAAACCAAAAAGCCAATTTCTTCTCAGAAACTTTAAGAACACTTTCAAATAGGCAGAGAAATCTATGAAACTGTGGAATATATGTTATCAGGAGTCCTGTGTATATCATTGGGCCACAATAAGAATAAAGAGGTAGAATGAAAAGTTATAAAATTTCAGCACCTTGTATGGCCTGCCCCCAAACTTACCTAATATACAGGGCTGTGGTGAGCTATTGTGCCAATGCATGGGAAAGTTCTTTGCAAAGTGTAAATTGCTTTATATATGATTAATTGTTCGTAGAACACAGGGAATTGAAACGTGCATAGCAAAGCTTTGGTGACATTGAAAAACCTGTAAAACTCTTTAAATAATGATCTAAACAAGTGTCAAGCCCTACTCAAACATTTTAAATACCACTCAAATGTTTTAAAGCAGTTTCAGCCTCAAAGAATAATTTCAAAGCATCTATCCCTCTTTCTTCTGTGATCAACACACTGACGAGCAGATGCAAACCCAAAGTCATTATTATTTTGTAATGCAGCACTTTGGAGTAGGGTCAATAACTCCCCTCCTCTTTCTTGCCCCTGTCTTTAAAATCCTGCTGGCAGCCAATTGCTACTACAATCAAAGCAATGGGATAGTTCAAGTGTTTGCAACAGCACAACATTTTGTTATGCAACTAAAAGATAAATATGACTTTTATCTTTCCAACTCTCCAGCTTTATTTCTGCCAAAGAGTGGTAAAAGTAAAAGGGAAAATATTTGTGGGAAAATGGGTAAAAAATGAGAAATGCAGCAGATACAGATGGCCTTGCTCAAGTTAGAGATTTCCTAATTTGGAAATTTTATTAAAATAGGTTGGCTAGTCATTTAATCGCTAACTTACAGAATGGTAGTTCCATAGGTTGAGGCTGACTCCAGTCTAGAAAGGTGATTTTGTTAATGTCACTCTAACAAATAGGCTTCTGAGAACAGATCCAACCTAAGTACGGCCATAAGGTTCTGGCTAGAACAGCACTGAATTCCTTACAATGAGAAGTTTAAGTGTTCAGGTCTGCTTAGCAATTATATCAACTGCTCAATATATTGCTCCTCTCTAGATGCAGATCTATACAAAAAGCTAGATTAGACTATAAGACTACTTGGTAAGCATGGGAAAGAAACAAATAAACTTTGTTCCCATACCACTCAATCCTAGCTCCTAGTATAATATACTGTAGATATTACTAAGCCCCGGGTATACAAAGATGAGTAAGAAGATGACACATTCAGAAGTTTGATCAATGAAGTGGAGATCCAAAATATAAACATACTATTTTATATCAGCTAAGGTTCTTAACTGCAAGTTACTGAAACCCATGGTAACTTTTTATACAGAATAGTTATCAAAATCAGCAGTCACTCAAGGAATTGCTAGAAAGTGATATTAGGGCCATGGAAAAAAATAATAATGTCCAAAATCACACAGGAGAATCAGTATGGTTAGGATTCTACTGCCACCACCTCCAACCACAAAGCACTCCACCTTGTTCCATCTAGACTCATTTGCATAATGCACTGCTACTGTCCTATTGCCATCATTCATCTGCCATCGTGATCCCGGGAGTTTGAGATGCTTTCTAGTAGCGATGCTGAGAGGGTTCCTCATGGTCCCTGCTACTGTTGGGTTGATACAACTAACTGATGGAACACAGGTCACATGCTTGCACATTGTCTTCAAGGGAGCCTGAGTAAACTAACATGAGCCATCTTCTACTTCTATAGGACATTAGACACCATACACACACACACACACACACACACACATTCTATGTAGAAGAAGGAAGTTGAATTCTGTGCAACCATCAATAATAGCCAATGGCTTCTACAATTACAATATAGCAAATGAAGTATAATAGTAAAAGTATGCTTTGGTCGCTATACAAAGATAGAAGATACTCATCAAGGAATTGGCAAGACTGTTTTCATAGTTATGGCTAAAAGTTATGATAATCCTATGTATCCATCTTCATTAAAGTCAAGACAGAGGAGCAACAACAAGAACTGACATTAATCTAGAGCACATTTAATTCAATATATCCTTCGAAGGAATAAATCATTTTTTCTATTTTGCAGATATCAAGGCCAAAATTTGGTCAGATTGAGAAATCAAGCCCAGAGTCTCAAGTGATAACAGAAAAAGGTGCCAAGCCGGATATGTCCAATTGCAACAAATAAGTTTTTTATAGTAAATCAAATGTATCTTAGAATGTATTTTGTATTGGTCATTTTATCCAGAATTGACCAGAGCCAGGAGAACTATCTCATGGTAACTCCACACATGAGACTGACTAATAATTTTAAATGCCAAATATTGCCGATCAAATACTTAGTCAATATGCCCTCATCTATGAACAGTATTGAAAATCCATTGACAAAATCTTATAATTTTTATTTTATGGCTCTCATGTAGATAACTCTACATTGATAGCACATTCTTTATTTACATAAATAACTACTAATTGGGTTGATGTTTCTTTTCAAATTCCATCACATTTAAGGCTTAGGATGTAACGTTAGCTGTGTCCCAATTCTCCTCTGACCTACATTCATAAAGCTTATCATAAGGCAGGTATAACTTTTACACATGGCTCATATTTTCCATTATATATTGATTCACAGTAATTTTTGTTACAGAAAATAAATGTATTTCTAATGCCCTCAAAAGCCTATGGTTATACTTCACCGAAGCCTCCAATGTTCACAAAATACTGTGGATAACCTGAGACCTTCATGTTCGCATAAGTGTTGCTAAAACTATGCTCCAGAATGAAACCACATCAACTCTGTCAACATCTAACAAGTTCTCTGCCTGTTGAATTTCAAACGCTTTCCTGTTCCATGGTGGTTGAGCTCCTATGCATTACATTTCCTAGGCTTCCCTTCCCAGTGGCTTCTTTAGTACCTGAGAATGGCAGACACTGTTAAGTATTTGAAAGGCAGGGCAAGGGAAGGAGGCAGAATACTTCTTCTCTGTCTCTCGTTTGAATTTGTATTTTGGTAACCGCAGATTCTACCTGAGAGTCCAATAACACCTGTCTTTACTCTGTTGCCCCAACTCTAAGAATTTTAGTGGCTCAGGTGTTGTCAAATTCCAGACGGCCTCTTTTTTCCCTGTTTGCCTTACTGATTCGCCATTGTCTCTGTAAGAAATTTTCATGTTATAGTCTCTCAACTCAGCTACTTGGTACGAGTTCTGCTTTCCTGACTAATCTCTGACTAATATTTCTTTCTCTTAATAGCATTTAAATTGCAAGTGAAAATAAATATATAAATGTTGAAATAAAAACAAAAATAAAGCAATGATAAATGTTAGCAATTCAAATAAGAAAGAAAGGATAATGACAGAAAACACATCACTTAAGGCTTGAAACCTCCTATTCCTACGCAACTAACAATATTGGACTAAACTTGAGAACAAGTAACAGAAAAAAAAACTGAAAAAAATCTGTTTGATTGGCTGTAGACTAGTATCCATTAATTCAGTAGGCATAGAAAAGTCTGTGAACATAAAATCTGAAAGAAGAAAACATACTTCTGGTCACCCACCATCTGGGGCCTATTTTCATTCCTCAGGTTGAAAGCCATGCAATTATGTGGTCATCAAGATGAGTAGCAAAGCAGCAAGAAGGGATGCTGCAAGAACTGAAGACCTTTCTAGAGACTTCCAGAACCAACAAAGGAAAGAAGTCACTTGTCTCATTAGATGTGCGATGTAGAATAATCTGGGTCAAGAATGATGATGCCCAATAATCTGTAGATCAGCAAGGTAGAGAAGGATGTCCTTAGTTTTAAAGATTTAATAGAACAATTCATCTTCAAATTTTGTGGAAACACCTTCAGGTACTGACCGTAAGATGAACCTCCTGTTGGTGACATTAGTTTGATGAAAAAAGTACTCATTGAAAAGTACTCTCCAGGTGTCTCACTCCTTTTTTTTGACAGCAGTCTCCATAGTTGCACATCATTAGTTTTCTACATAGTTTCATTCTACAGATGGGCACAGGGCACAAGGCAGAAACCGGCTGGGGCCTCTTACATAGGAAGCTCACTCTGGTGAGAACTGAATTGGGGGCACATCCCTGGGTCCGCATGAGCTAAGGTTGGGATTTGATCCTTAGACAACGGGGCTGCAAGACAGGCACTCAACCCGCTGAGCCATCCCGGCTTCCCCCAGGTGTCTCATTCTTCTAGGAAAGTCACAATTAAAAAATGGCCAATAATGAAAAATAAAATAAATATAAATTTACCTTAAATATTTTGAGACTTAAAAAAAACCAAACAGTAAATAATTGGCATTCTGTGGACTTAATTTTCACGTCAGTTACTATTTCAGAGCAATTTGGAAGCTCAACAACATAAAAACAATTGAGAAATGCTGGGTATGGCACTGGCCAATTGCCTAGCACCCACCTTTTCTTGCAACTCTGTCTTTGTACTCTCATATCTTTGGTTTTTTGTTCTTTTATTTTAATTTAAATTTAAATTTAATTTAATTTTTTATTGTTAAATGTATTGGGGTGACATTGGTTAGTAAAAATTGCATAGGATCCAGGTGTGCAAATCTACATTACATCATCTATGTATTGCATTATGTGCTCACCACCCAGACTCAGCTCTCTTTCCATCACCATATATTGATGCTCCCTTATATTTTTGAGTAGAATAATACTCTTGAAGTAACAGTTTTAAAAACAAACAAAATTCAGTTACACAAAAGGTAAACTTTCAGTTAGATTTTTAAAAATTATAAATGGTATGAGGAGAATACACACAGAAAACATATGGCTTCTCCAGGTACGATTTAGCAGAAAGCCAAGAACCTCTCCAAATAGTGCTAGAATGTTAGGATTCAAGAACGTTATCAGGTGGAAAAAAAACCCAAACACTCAGAAACTGGATTTGGATGTTTCCTTTACCAACATCATAGGTTTAAAAAAATTTCTTGGAGGAAGCTGGAATGGCTCAGTGGGTTAAGTGCTCACTTTGCAGCGCTGGGGACCCAGGATCAAATCCCGGCCCCAGCCAGTGTGGACCCATGTGCTGAACTGGGGAGTTCCTCCAGTTCAGTTCTCTCTCTCTCTCTCTCTCTCTCTCTCTCTCTCTCTGTCAAAAACAATAAAAAAAATTTACAAAAATAATAAAAAATTTTCTTTTGCTGCCATTAGGAAAAAGAATAATGGTGGAAATAAATCCTAGATACAAAAAATTATTTATATGGAGATGGTTTCTTTTTTAATTAAACTTACTGGGGTAACATTGGTGAAGAATTTTATATAAGCTGTATGTATGCAATGCTATAATATATCATCTATATATTGAATTGTGTGCTCACCATCCATAGTCTAAGTCTCCTTCCATCACTATACACAGGGTCTGGCAGAAGTAACACTGGAACATCATAAGGCTTGCTTTGTTTCACACAACATAAACAGCAATTTGGACATTTCATCTAAAATGTCATATAGTGCTTGAGTGTGATATTTTTATGTTACAGAATTACATGCTTATGATTTGTAATAAATGATTTGGGACAGATGACCAGCTCACAAAAAGGGGCGTGACTTCTGCTGGACCCTGTATTTGATTCCCTTTGCCCTCTTCCCCCTCTCTCCTTCCCTTCTGGTAACCACCACAGTATTATCTGTGCCTATGAGTTTGTTTGTTTTGTTTGTTCATTTGTTGCTGTTTTATATTTCACAAATGAGTGAAATCATGTGGTTCTGAACTTTTCCTTTCTGACAATCTCAAGATCCCTTCATGTTGTCACAAATGACAGTATTTATCCTTCCTTACAGCTGAGTAGTATTCTGTGTGTGTGTGTGTGTGTGTGTGTGTGTGTGTGTGTGTGTGTATCACATCTTCTTTGTCCAATCATCACAGGGACATTATTAATCCCAAGATACTTACTTTATTTGAATCATTGAACTTTTTTTTCACCCTTAGCCAGACAAAGGAATTTTCTTAATAACTATGTCAGAAGAAAAACAAAAACAAAAAAACTGTTCAGCTTCATTTGACTTTAACTTAAAAACTCATGTAATTCATATAACAGAAATTTGCCATAGTCCAGTAGACAAACTGAAGTCTTTTAAAACAAACAAATAAAGTCATTTCTCATTTGTTTATTAAATTCCCATCTAGCAATGTAGCATTTTAAGATCTAGTTCTAGTATAAAGATCATAGTGTAGGAAATGCAGACTCTCTCCACTGTATAAAATGCATCAGAGTGATACATACAGTGAGTGCGATGGAGACGATGATCACCTTTGGGAATGCAACTATTATGATACTACCTATGTCAGGCAAGAACGCCACTGTGACAGCCACATACTATGGCTATGGTTAGAAATTCTGACTGCCTTATGAACAGGGAATATGAAAACAAACATTCCAACTAATACAATAGGCAAAGTAACCTTTTCAAATGAATTGCTGCTTGCAATAATGAAATTGTAGTACATACCACTTGGTTTATTTGCAATCATGTTAGCTTGCATTTTTCTCACTGAAGGCACTTTACACAGTTTTAATATAATTTTTCTTTTTATTCAGACTATTTTGCAGTCTTCACAGTTTCCTAAGCCCTCCATTTATCTTGAAGGCCTTATCTACAATTGACACAAGAAAGCATAAGCTAGGAGGATATTACTAAGAGAACCAGAGGTGTAGGGATTCCACTGGCAAATGGATTTAGGTGCAAGACTCTCTCCAGTGGTATTTCCCTTTGGACAACTGGCTATACGTGATTGGAACATTCTCTGGATGATTGTTACAGTTCATAGTGACATCCTTATGTTTCCAGGCCAATTTTTCACAAAGATTTGGGTGGTGAGCTTTAACAGCAAGCCTGGCTTAGCTTTGCTGGCACTTGCTATTTTGAGAAAATACTCAAAGGTCCTTCCTGTCATAAAACACTGGGTTGAGGAAAGCTAGGAAAAGTCCAACTTTAATTTCATGAATTTGCACTTGCAAAAACACATATCTTCACCAAAATTAAGAAGACTTGAGAATTTGGCTTTAAGCAAAATTCCACTCCTGGGACAGCAGGATTGAATGCACATTTCTGCTGTGGGCAAAACCTCACTATTATTTCTAGACAATGGGGCTTTCTGTAGTGAAAATGGTGGTGCTCTGCGTAGAATGGCCAGGAGCCAGTTCCCAGTTTTCTCTAGTGGATTTGCCAGATTGGCTGAGGGAGAGAATATTTTCACACAGACTAGTAATACGTCTAATGAAACTTGGGAGAAATTAATCTAGTTAATGTTTTTTTTCAGTGTCTGAAAGCTCAGAGAAAATATATTAAATTACTTCCAAGGGGTACAGTAGAGATCCAACTTTTCTTTACCATCTGGAGGGGAGCTACCCTCAAATAAGCTCTGCATTTGTTTAATGTCCTCAGTGTGAGATAGGTCAGTGCTTTTTGCAGTTTATTGCTCTTATAAATCACCTGAGGGTCTTGTTCAACTGCAGATTCTAATTCTAAAGATCTGGAGTAAGACCTGAAATCCACATTTCAGCAGGCCCCATGTGATGTTGATGCTGCTGATCTGCCCACCGCACATAGAATAGCAATGGTTTGGACGATCATACGATAATTTGCCTAAGCAATCAGCTCACAAATGTTTAAATACACTTAATGAGTTAAAGCGTACAACTGACTGAAGATTAAAATAATTGAAAATGGTACCCACGTACCATAGAACACTACTCAGCAATAAAAAAGAAATGAACCATTGATGCACACACAAGTTGGATGGATCGCTAGGAAATCCTGCTGAAAGAAAAAAAAAAAGCCAATTCTAAAAGATGACACATGGTGATTCCATTTATGGAATATTTTGAAATAATAAAAATTTTAGAAATGGAGAACAAATTCCTGGTTGTCAGAGATTAAGGATGAGGGTGTGGGAGTGGGAGAAATGTAGGTACAATTATAAGCATGTATTGATTTAGAACCTACAGATACACAGATGAACAAGATCAATCTGATCTAATGTCCCAGTCTTACAAATGACAAAAGTATAATTCAGACTCTTTCTTCTGTTAAACAACAATATTCTCTGTGAGTAATGCCCAGTTAACTTTATTTTATTTATTTATTTATTTTTATTTATTTTTTAACTTTTATTTATTTATTTTTTTGACAGAGAGAGAGATACAGAGACAGAGACAGAGAGAACTGAAGTGGGGGAGCTCCCCAGCTCAGCACATGGGTCCGCGATTCGATCCCGGGTCCCCGGCGCTGCAAAGTGAGTGCTTAACCCACTGAGCCATCCCGGCTTCCCCTAACTTTATTTTAAATCCACCCTTTACCAGTTAACACAATCCACATGGTTGATGAGGGTCTATTGCAAGGCAAAGCACTTTCAATTTTCAAATTTTACAAAATTTATTTAAAGCAGACCAAAATGTACTCATCTGAAATGTAACTAAACTCTCTCAATCTAGCATTTAAATTGATTAAGGTATATCCTGATAATTAGATTTATAATCTCACATAAAATCCTCCATTGACAATTATATCAAGTTATTGACATAATTAGGCCCTTACAATAAATAACCTGTATGCTCTCAGATTCTCTTTTCATGTAGATTCAAGTAACAGTCACTATCTCCCACCATCTCTAGCAAGGGTGTTGTGATAAATTTTCCATGTTAAATCCATCTCCAAACTGTCGTAATGGTGAGTAAGACAGACCATATTGGGCACCAGCACCACAGATATTTTTCTTCTTCCTTCTAAGAGGACCTGAATCTGTTCTGGCAGCAAAGTGTCCATCTCTCAAAGATTAATCCAAGGCAAGCTGTGCTGGAGAGCTTCTACTTACCTATCTAAATCTCTCTATCCCACAAGGTTGACTACTACGCACAAAGTCAATGGACTCCTTTGTCATCGGGCTTTGAGTTGGATGCAGTCAAGGAGCTAGCTGGTGGTCGAAGGAACATGAGTAAGTCTGGGGTATTTATTTTTTTCTAGTTCCTTCATCGTGGAGTTGCTGTGCTTTGGCTGTATTCTATGGTCAGAGGCTATGGCTCCCATCAGTTGTTCCTCTCCATATAACTCTCCTTGTCTCCAGTTTCAACAACCACTTTCTCTACTGCCCCTTCAGGAAACAGTGAGGGTGTAACCCCCACTCTTAACAGCCCTCAGTGAATGTACTGTCTCTGTGGTTTTTCCACTCTTTATGTATCTCTCTATAATATTGTTCCTCTGTTAAATTTTCCTTGAATTATGCATTTGAGTGTACCATTTCTTTCTGACTTATATATAGGTGTTATTCTGTTTGTCTTGTCTTTGCCAGGTACTCATTTTCACAGCCTTTCTTTCAGCTAGTAATGGTTAGGAGATTTGACTCTCTACAATGAAATTTAAGGGGACATCAAATAAGAAACTGGGGATGGCTTTACTCCCTGATAAAAGACATAGCAGCTAAGTATAGCATCTTGTCCTTTTCATTTCTTATTAATTTAGATGATTGGGATAAATACATAATGAGTGGAATGACCAGTCTGTGACCAGGAAGCATCAATCTGAGGACAAAGCCAGCACAGAGAGAAAGAAGGTGAAGGGGAAAAGAATGTCCAGAGCTTGGCTTTGATGAGTGGACTTTGAAGACAGTATTGCCTAATACTGACTGCATTTAGACTTCTTTTAGGAATTTGAAATATGCCCTTAAGGTTTAAACTTCTATTCATCACTTTTGTTTTGTTATTAATTTGCAGCCAACTCATACCTATCTCACAGAGTAATCTGTTTATTACAAATATGACCTTGCCATTTTCCTGCTAAACATATTTCAGGGGTTCATCGCCACCTACAGAAGAAGCTTCCAACGTGGTATGCAATATCCTCATGCTTTTGGCCTTGACAGCTTCTTCACTTTAGCATGTTTCACCTTACATGGACACCTCAGCTTACACCATAGCCAACTATGGACAGTGGAAACTCAGTGTTATTATTGCTTTAAGTTGGATGCAGCCAAGGAGCTAGCTGGTGGTCATACAGTGGGACATGAGTATGGCTGGGGTATTTTCTTTTCCAGTTTCTTCCTTGTGGAGTCACTGTGCTTTGGCTAATACCAGAACAAAGACCTCGTGGTCCATGCTTCTTTGCCTCACCAACTTCCAGCTCCAAATCTAGGGAAGGTGCATCTGATTGGCTGAGCCTAGGAAAGTGCTGATTCCCTAAAGAAGAAAGTGAGTAACTAGTAATTACACTTGTTTTGGTGGGAGGCCTCAAATTAAAACTCCATGTCAAAAAATTCACCTTCTGTAGGAAGAGAGTTCAGATAATGAGTTACCAAAAAGCATTATACACATCCAGTATATAATGTTCAAAGTGCAATAGTGGCTATATAAATGGATTCAATACAGATTAAGTATTTACTTTCAGACCCGTGCTGTAAAATAGAAATAAATAATGAGCAATATATGCAATTTTTATTTTCTAGTAGTTACATTTTAAAAAATACTTAAAATTTATTTTAATAACATTTAACCTACTTCATTCAAAATATTATTTTAAAATTTAATCAATATAAAACTATTAATGAGATAGCTTTACACTATTTTTCAGAATTAATTTTTGCAGTTTGGAGTGTATTTTTCTCTCTCAGCACATTCCCATGTGTCTATTAGCCACAGTTCATGTGTTCAATAGCCACGACGTGTGGCTAGTTGCTGTCATATTGGATAGTGCAGATCTAGACAAACACAGCAATTAGGACGGCAGCAGAGACATGGATCATCTGCCTAGGAGGTAACTGTGAATGATTTATATTTGACTTCAGAACGCCAGACAGACCTTGCAAATTATTGTTTTGCCTTAGCTTCGAAAGCCATCTGACATGATGTACTTAGCACTGCACTCTGCACTGGGAGAGATAAAGAAGACATACAAGGTCAGGGTAACTGAGTTGGGAAACAAGTGCAGGGTTGTTTGGTAGCTTTGTCATTTAAATTGTTGGCTTTAAGGTGTCTGGGTGACAATTGATGAGTGTGGTCAGAAGGCTAAATTTAAGTTTTGATGGTGTTCCTTTGCCTTTAGTTTGAGGCCATGGGAGTGGATAAAATCTGCCAATTAGAGAGGGCAGAGCCACAAAAGAAGGTCATCAGTGATGAGTCCCCAGGGACACACCACTTAAAATTAGAGAACTAGAAGACTGAGAACAGTGTTCTTCATGGCCAAAGACTCTCAGAAGCCAAGAGTCTCAATTGCAAAACTATTGTCTTCTTGGAAAGCTAACTGAATTTGGAGTCATTTCCCAATTCATGTACATAGGTTCCACTAACAATTTAAAAAACTTAAAAAAAGAAAAAAAACCATTTAATGAGGCATTTATAATAACCTGTTTATTTTCAGATTCCCATTTCATGGATAATCTCTTCTAAACTTTTTATCACTGTCCTTTAGCCTCCTACTTACTACTTCCTTCCTGTCCTATCACTAGCTATCTTGTCTCCCACTTAAAAAAAAAGAAAGAAAGAAAAAAACCTTCAGGCTGGAACACCACTTCTTACTCAGCATCTTCCCACACATAACTTATTTAAATGCATCTTCATCCTTCTTTTGTTGGAGTTGAAAATGTCTAATAAACAATATCACTGTTCTCCCACTGCCTGCACCCCACCACAGTTTGGAGTTAATTGAGAGATAGATACAGAAGTCAGGCAGAGTGCAAAAATCATCTCAATTTGTGGTTAAACTGTTAGGGAATGTGGCTTAGGACTCTGGCCAATTGGGCTTGGAGTCTGCATCTAACTATCTTTATTATTATTTTTTTTTTCATTTGTCATCAGGTTTCGAGAAACAATCTCTACTTCCTCAACCTTCATACACTTCTCAATTCAAGGCAATATGGCTTGTGTTCCAATAATCCTGGGGACACTCTTCTTACAGATGTTCCTAATTCTCTCCCTGTTGCTTCATCCTAGGAAAACTTGCCAGCCTTTATCCTATTTGACCACTGAAAGTTTCAGGCTACTGACCACTCCTTCCTTTGTGCAATCCCCTTCTAGTTTTTTTCCTTCAAATTATCTTGGATGCTTTTTCTCAGCTTCCCTAGGCTTTTCCTTTCTCTAGCTCCCTGGTAAATATGTGCATTTCTTAGGGATTCCTCTTCTACTCTCTTTTCTTCTAATTTACTCACTTCTTTTCCCACATACTCTAAATCATATCTAATCCTGAGATTTCAGTCACGTGTTACTTTGTCCTCTGTATTCAAGGTATTTGAATACATAATACCTTGTCTTATGTATTCAAAATAGTCCTTCCTGCCTATTTTGAATACATCCTTCAGAATGGCCTTTCTGCAAACCAGTTGTAATGACGCGTAAAACTTTCCTTTGGCTCCTGCTGCAAACACTTATAGCCTACACCTCATATTTTCTTGTGGCAGAATGCAAACTTGTACAACACTTCTGGCTAACCTCGAACCCTCTCTCACTTACCATTATGAAAAGATGAGTGATGCATTGACCTCTCTGCTGGATTTTGCCAAAGAAACTGATCCTGGAAGAGTCAGCACTTTCTGAGTTCTCATGTGACTGTGAAGAGGGTACCTTCTGAGCCGCTGTCCTGCCAGGTGGTTAGCACTGCCTCCGTGGAAGAGGTTGCAGCTTTGGAGAAAGTTCGGTTCCGAAGAGTGTTATAAGACCAAAAATCTCAGTCATGTTCTGAAGACCTGGCTTTTGTCAATGATAACATTATTGCTATTTTCCTGGCTTTTAATGCTTAATAGGTTACTTACTTTGGTTAAAAAATAAAAATAAGCCATGCCTCTATCTATAGGAAACAGAAGCAAATGGAGAACATTGAGAGAAATACTTAGTTTACGTTACTCAGATTTTGAAATTGAGAAAATTCCTTTGCACATTACTTCTAGTCCTTCTCCACATTCTTACTCTCCATGGGAGGAACATCAATTCTCTTAAGTATAGCGTGAGTTTGGTAGGGTAGACTTAACATGAACAGCATCGCCTCTTCTAGGCCTTTTGGATCTATCTACCTGCCAAGAAACTTCTGGTCTGCTTCCTCCATTCAGAAGTTCTGTCCCAGTGGAATTAGACTGCAAAGTGGAGTGTATGCTACCTCAATATAATATTAGCAAATCCATTTAGCCACACATAAAACTTTTTATATTATTTCTCAATAATAAAACTATTATTTTGATATCTATGTGATTCATGTATATTTCTTTCAGTTGGTTCCAAATTCAACTAGGAAAGAAATGTTATTTAGTGGGAACTTTCAAATATCCAAAATTGACCAGGCCTTTGTATTTTTTAACAGGAAATATAAGATTACCTTCTATTCCTCTCATGACCTATGACATAGGCTAATGTATAGTTCAACAAACAAACATTTATTGAGCGCCTATTATTGTATTTTACCACACAACTGGTTTTAGTGATAAAAAGCAAATGAGGGAAGCTGTGATGGCTCAGTGGGTTAAGCACTCACTTTGCAGCCAAGGGACTGAGGATCGAATTCCGACTCGGGCGCATGTGGACCCACATGCTGAACTGCGGTGTGCCTCCAGTTCAGTTCTCACCGGGGTAAGACCCCAGCCCAGTTCCTGCCCTGAGCAGCCCCGCACCCACCTGTGGAATGAAACTATGTGGAAAAACCAATAATGTGCAACTGTGGAGACTGTTCTGGGCCCTTCTCCTTCTCTCTGTCTCTCTGTCTCTCTGTCTCTCTGTCTCTCTCTTTCTCTTTCTGTGTGTGTGTCAAAAACAATAAAAATAAATTAAAAAATAATAATTAGACGTGATCCATGCCTTCCTTAATTTTGCATTTCCAATTAATTACTGGTTTAAGGTAGAGTTCCATAGTGCATTTCTTTAAAAGAGGACTGAAACTATGAAAGAGAACTCATCAGAATCAGGACTCATGTAATTATGATCACCACCTCTGCACTGAACTTGGTAATGATGGGAGGGCAAGCACTGGGGTGAGCTGCACAGTCATATGGTCAAGAAGAGGGAAGTAAATGAAACAGAGAAAATGAGAATAAGATCTCTTCAGTTGAGCACATCACAATTTAATTAACATCAGAAATAAGATGATAAAAATGCATAGCCATTTGCTAGTGAGTGTCAATAAGAACTGTGTAGACATTCCTATTCAGTGCAAGCTCATAGCATAATCCACAGAACAAGGGCGTGCTGTGCTCATCTTATAGGCTGACAGGAAGAGACCATATTCACTATTTTGGCTATGATTGAAGCCACTTTATAGGCCACAGGAAGATGTGTATCACCAATGTGCACAGAAAAAGACTTTGGAAAGACTAGAGAAACAAATAATGCCACCTGAAATTTCATCCTACTATTAAAAATTGGCCTCAAATAAAATGGTGCATCTGAAATCTAAGAGATCTTTGTCTTAAAGTTGAATGCTTGAAAACGGTGTGAAACAGTTGCAATGACCTGGCTCAAACCTATCTTCAGGATTCAAAACCAAAGACATTTTAAGAAGTACCGTAGGACCCTCAGGAACATGCACAAGGACTATTGCATTAATTTAGATAGAGTTAATTCTTTTAATTCTCTTTGTACCTCATTTTCACAAATTCTAATTTCACTCATGTAAAAAAAAAAAAAATCAAAACAGGTGATATAATTTTTTCTATGTTTTACATTTTTAAAGTCCCATCTGTCACTAATTACACATTTATTTCATTATGCAGCACTATGAAAATAATTACTTGAGGTTTTTGGTTGACAATTTAGAGTTTTAAGTAAATACTAATTATTTTTATTATAACTCTGCATTAAATTAAATAATTAACTGCTAGACATTTTGGGGGCTTCAAATAATTTTATTAGAACCACATAAGACAGCAATTATTTAATTAGTGACACATCTGCCATTCTAATAAGTCCATATATTAAAATTTGAAGACATTCTTCCTTTTCCTTTCTCCCTTTTTTAGAAGCAGATGCAGATACTTCATGTGCATATTTCAGCATTTTATAATGATGTATGTGGCCTATCCAGCCAGCTAATCTGCCCAGTCATTCTATCAAAGTAGCAATTAACTCTTATAACCATCATGGTCTTGAGTTTAGAAAGATATGTCTAGATAACTGTGTGGATTTCTACTTTAAGTAAATTCTTTTATAAATTAAAATATCTTCCCTAAACCCCAACCAGAAGTTGCTTTGAGTTCCATTTGGAACTTGTGCTAATAATAATATTTTCTGGAATAATAACAACAGGTTTGGATTTAATTAAATATGTTGCTCACTGAAGCATCTGTTTTAAACATTAATGAATGGCAGCTCCTATGGGATATCCAAATGGAAGTGTTTTCACTCTGTAACACTATCCTAAAGTATGTTTTGGAATTTTCAAATAATTAGTTGGTCTTTGTTTTGAGAGACTTACCCAGAATAAAAAAGCTACTTTTTCTCCCCTCAAATCATATTGATGGATGGGAGCCATTTAGAGAGAGATGATCAATCATAAAAGCAGTCTCTGAAATGCTGTTATGCAATCCACAGTATTAAAAGACAAGTTCTTCATATTCACATACAACTCCTATTATCATTCACGAGAGTTAGTCTCTTATCAAGAAGAGAACACATCCCTTCCCAATTAGGCTAAGCTGATTTGGGCAGAAAGCCATTGAAAATAGTAGACATGGAGTTCCAAAGACTACAATGAACCTTGCAAGAATTGGAAGCCACCTATGAAATATCTATTATTAACTGGGTTTGATTGGAAACATTGTGTAAATAGAAAATTTCTGAATCCATGGCTATTCACTACTTTAAGAAAATTAAATAAGTAAAAGTTTTTTGTAAAGTGGCACCATTATTATAAGTCTTTATTAAAAATTAATTGCTAGATTTAAGTACCATAAAGACAGTAATTTGATGTTTCTTATAAATGAATGTATCCTTCCCAAATAAGCTGGTACCAGGTACAATAAGTGCATACAGACAGATATTTGTTGAATGAATGATTGAATAAAACTAACATATTCTTTTCAAATTAACAAGCATATATTGAGACCCTACCTAATGCTAGATCCCATTAGAGACTGAGGAAAAAAAATATATATATATATCTCCATATAATATACAGTCATATATTTATACATAGTTTTATATATATATATATATATATATATATATATATATATAACACATATATATAGCGGTATTCTGCTATCAAAGGGTTCACAATCTCAAATGACAGTAACATAAAACAAATTATTTGTTATCACGTTGTCAATGCATAGGGTGCTATGGGAGAACAGAACTTATGCGAGGTTATAGGATGTAGGATATATGACATTTTAAACAATTTTGTCTGCAAGGAAATACTAAGCTTTTGCTGAAATTTACATTATTAGGGTGATTTGAATGAACTGGTAATATAAAATGTTCTTAAATATGACCATCAGCATCAGCACCCTGATTTTGAAAAATATATTTTCAAAAGAATGAATTTAGACTTTATACACTTGACCAAAAAAACAAAAAACAAAATTGATTAGACTATTATTAAATCTTTGGGATCATGGCAGGTTAAAACCTCGCAGACAGAACGAAGAGTGATTATGCTATAATGCACACATGCTAAACTGAGGAAAGTCATGATGGTTATATATAAATTTCTATAGTAAGACTTGGAAAATGTTTATGATTTATAGGATTTTCTTCTCACAGAAAAGACAATGATGCATCAAATTTGATCTCAGAACTTGCTTTCAAAGCATTGAATGCTGGCCTGGTGCTCGTAATTTCAGCCACTTGGAAGATGACCCATACTGAATTCTCTGGAAAATAGATATTTAATAAGGTACCATGCTGTGGGCTCTGACAGATTTCCACAAGAACTTGGAATTGCCTATCAACTAATTCAAGGGCCTCATACCCTGGTGGATTCACTGTGAACACATAGCCCAGAGGGTTCCTTGAGGAGGAAAAGACTTGTGTACATAAACTCAGTTCCATCAACTTTAAAATGAGAGACTTGGATATGATGATCTGTAAGTTTACTACATCTTCGTTGCTTTCCTTACTTCTCTCCCAACTTCAAGTTGTCAGTTGTTAGATTTATTCAATCTACTTCCCACATGAGTTTGTCTCCACAATTCCTTTTTAAAAAATATTTACTTCTTCTCACCCTGAACACTAACCGAGGAGTTCCTTGAACCCAGATACTATATCCTATTAATTTTTGTATCTCCTTGTCTAGTAGCAGATTTTGGCACCTAATGGATGCACAGAGAATTGACTGAATTAGAAATTTTACTAGGTAATATCTATATAACAAAGAAACTTTGAGTAATTTCCAAGCAGTGTAAGATCCCCTCTCCCATTTCCAATGATCTTCTGCTCTACTCTGGACACAAGGCCTCTTCCCATGTAGCAGTAAAATATATAAACTTCTTCATTTAATCCTCACAAGAACTATGATGTCATAAAAGCAATAGCAACAGCATCTGACATTTATTGAGGGCTTACTATAAGCCCAGCATCTTAATTGGATCATTTTATTTAATGCTCACAACACTTATGATATAGATACTAAAGCTATCTCCATTCTATAAATGCAGAAACACGGACTTGGAGTATTTAAGCAACTTGTCCTAAGTCTCATAGCTGCATCAAGATCTGAGCAGGGTGTATGATTATAGAACCAATAATTTTAACCTTTGTAATAAGAAAAAGGGGGGTGGGTGTGCTATTTTGCTTGAGGTGTTAAACACAGAACACCACACACACACACACATACATAAACACACTTCCTATTGGGTAAGTTCCCTTAGTCCCTCAGTGTCCCTGTTTTGTAACTCATAGCAGTTTCCTGTCTGCCCAGATTATTGCACCAGTTGTAGATGGCTGATTCAAGAGTAGCCAGTACTGTCTGGCCAGCATCTATCAAAATTGGCTGGTTCCAGAGAGTTCTGACCTCTATGTCCAATACTGATTAATTAACTCATTTGGCGGTAGTCATATGGACAGAGATAGAGCTATTGGTAGAAAGGGAAAAGATTAAAAACACACAGGGGATGCCCCCGGTTTGGTCCTCATTGGGGTGAGCTTCCTATGTGGGAGGTCCCCAGTTCAGAGTCTGCCCCAGGTTTGTTTCCCATATGGGAGGCCTCCCGCTCAAAGGGGTGTGCCTCCCATGCAGGGGGTCCCTGGCTAGCTCCCACCCTGTGCAGCCCCAATCCCCCAGGCCAGTTCCTGCCCTGCGTTGCCCTGCACTCACCTGTGGAATGAAACTATGTAGAAACTGTGTAGCAAACATTAAACATGCAACTATGAAGATTGCTCTGAGCCCTTCTCCTTCTCACTCTCTCAAAAACAATAAATAAATAAAAACACAGAAGAAAACAAATAGTAAAGGCCTGTCACCAACACTATCAATGAGCAAGTAGGGGAAAGGGTGAGGTAGCCATTCGGCACTGAGATTAGAGCCGGAAGGATGTATAGACAAAAGTAGAAATACAGAAGTGCTGACTCATATTATTGATAAACTCTAAGGGTAAGTATCAACACAATCTTCCTATAGTAAAGTATATAGATAAGCTGAAACCTAGAGCACAGTTGAATCTTAAAAGATCTTTTAGTTGCTTAAGAAACTGTTCTACATTCATGCCCTAGGGAGACTTGTTTTCTGGGAGTCTGGGCCATACCACTGTTTGGAGGTTTCTGTTATGCTTGTATATAAGGCTTAGATATGATTAGTCTCATTATTACTTGTACTCATTTCCTATTTTTATTGTAACAAGCTACAAGAGGTGGTCAAGAAATTTACAAAATAGTGTGGAATTATCAGAGCTGTGGGAATACTAGGGCACACAGTGTGATGGTGTGACTTATTAGTATATGTGCCAAATTTCAGCCTACTTGCCTCCATATTCTTTCAGATATCGCCAAAGAGACACGTCAAATGTGAACACAACTCCAAGTGTGGATAAAGTAGAATTTCATGCTATCAATTAAATTCCTCACAAAACAAAGGAAAATACCTCAAACCATTTTGGAAGAGATGTTAGTGCTTTATGAGGACTGGTGCTCTGGGAAATCCATGGTTTACAAGTGGCATAACCTTTTCAAGCAATGAAGAGAGGTGATTGAAAATGACTTCTGTCCAGGACACCCTCTTGATGCCACTTCCTCAGACATTGTCAAAAATATTTAAAACTTTAGTGGAAGATGCCAGATTAAATAAAAATAAGCTTGCAGAAATGGCTGGCATACCATCTACAACCATTGTGAATATTCTCCATCAAATTGAAGGATGTCAAAAGTCAGTGCAAGATGGGTACCTAAAATGTTCACACTGCTTGCAAAACAACATGTTGTGTGGTCGCAACAGTTTTTGGGCCCCTGTAGAGACAACAAAGATGAAGTTTTAAACAAGATTGTCACTGGAGATGAAATTTGGGTTCATCATGATGAGATGGAGTCAAAGCAGGAGTCCCTACTAGAGGCATGAAAAAGGCATGCCATCCTATAAGAAATTCAAGGTGTCACAGTCGACTGAAGATATCAAAGTTACAGTTTTGGGGTATATAGAAGGTATCCTGCTGATCATTTCAAGGATAAGGGTGTCACAAGAGCTGGAGAGTATTATTCCAGTCTGCTGAAACCATTAAAAGAATCTGTGAAGGAGAAAAGAAGAGAAAATGGACCAAAGGGGTCCTGCTTTTGCATGACAATGCACCCATGCACTGGAGAATTGTAGTGTAGGCTACTCTTTATGAACTGTAGCTTCTAAACATTAAACCACCCTCCCTATAGTTCAGATCTGGCTCCTTCTGATTAGTTTGTTCCCAAATATGAAAAAACAGCTTCGAGGGAAGAAATTTACAAAAGACAGATTAAAGTTGCAATTTGAGGGCAAAAGCAAAACATTTTTATTTGAGGGTATAAGTAAACTTGTTCAAAGATCTGAAATGTGTGTTAGAGTTGAGTGAGTAAATTGAACAGTAAAAATAATAAATAGTTATTTTTTACTCTTTTTTCCCTTTATTCTGTGAATTTCTTGACCACCCCATATGTCAGCTTAGTGGTTTAAAACAACATACATTTATTATTTTATGGTTCTGAGGGTCAGAAATCCAAAATGGGCATCAGTGGACTAAACCAAGTTACCAGTAGGGCAGTGCTTTTCCTACAGATACTAGAGAAGAGTTTGTTTCTCAGACTTGTGGGCTTCTACAAGCAGCTCACATTCCTTGGCCCATAGCCTCTTTCTAGTTTTTCAAAGTCAGCATTGTATCACATTCAAATATCTCTAACTCTGACCCTAACACCTCTGCCTCTCACTTATATAGACCCTGTGATTACATTGTACCCATGCAGAAAGTCTAGAATACTGATTTACAAACTTACACCATTTAAATCTTGGATTTCCCTAATTAGGAGGTGGCCTTAATTTTTCTTTGCCATGCAATATCACATAATCAAAGTTTCTGCTGTTTAGGTTGTGGACATCCTAAGGTGGGGGTGGCGAACGCGGAGCTGTGAATACCATTTAAAAAATTATTGTTTATGCTCTTATAGACATAAAAATAATCGATACCTCTATCTCACTCGATGGGTTGGCATGCGAGTTGAGCGAATATACTCTTATTTAATAAACTTGGGCACTCAATCGCCAAAAGGTTTGCCACCCCTGTTAGGGGAACCATCATTGTGCTTACACACCACCTACATTCTTAGAATAATCTTCATGTTACTTGAGTAAACTTGAATGAGTTTCCGGTTTTTGCAACCACAATGTGATGTTGCTCCTGTTGCAACAACAACGAAAAGTTTTCACATAAAGCATTCAAATTCTACATAATTGCTCATGTTATTCTCCTATCTGGTTTGTCTTTTTTGTTTTTCCCCTTGCTCACTCCCCTCTCATTCTCCTAATCCTCTGTTGTGAAAATCTAACCTACACAGGGCAAATATGATTAGGCAAGATAGCATGAAATGGGTGGTAAATGATATCAGTGATAGAAGTAACATGATAGGGGAGCACAGGACTGTTTATATAGAATAATCTTGGAAGATTTCAAAAAGGAGAAGCATTTAAGCTAGAAGATGCTGGCAGGCCATCCATGTGTAGAAGACCTGTATCAGACAGATGGTTGGTTAATGATAGAACCAGCCGTTGTACACAGGTCTTCTGAGTTCTAGTCCACTATTCTTCATGAATGTTTCCATATCTGTGATGGTTTGGGTATACGAGATGGCACTGATACATATTGGTTGAATGAGCAAAGTAAATAAAATAACAGAATGACTAAATAAATGAATGAGTGAATTAATATGATGGAAGTTTCAAACTACAAGTGAAGTATTGATTGAAGCATGTTCGCTCTAATAAAAAGTGAGTGAGAGATCTGGATTTGTATATAACATTTTGTCATGAGTTAAATTTTCTAAATGGGGTATTTTTATCTTTTGTGCCTCATCTTTTATCTATAAAATAGGGATAATAATTATTGCCTGCTTATTTTATAATATTATTTCAAACACAAAACAATATAATGCATCAAACTGCCTTTAAAGATGAAGAAAAATGATGAATAAACAGGTAGGTAAATAGATTATAGATATATGATAGATTTTGGATTGTTCCATTATAATTATTAACTTTAATGATATGTACATTTATGTTGTTCTTCATGGCATTAAATATCCTTTCATATGTATTCCTAAATAAAAACAAATGTAGAAAATAAAAAACCTAAAAATAAAGTTAGGTGTTGTCATAGAAACTGAGGCAGAGTCACGAAGACTAGTGAGGTATGTTTAAAAGGTCATTCTAAGTATTTCCTTTAAGAAATTCAGCACTTAGCTCTCATAGTATTACTTATAGGACTTACTCTTTTCTATTAAGATTTAGTATTATGTCTACTCTAGTATCACAAGAAATACCAATAGAAGCATTTAGTAGGTACTTTCTAAATCACTGTATATTAATTCCCATAATCTTTACAATAGTCCTGTGAAGTAGGGGTTATAATTACCATTTTATAGATGTTCTAGTAAGTGCCAAAATGAATTGTGAATGAAAGACTTGCTTAACTCCAGATTCTGTGCTCCTATCCGCATTTCTACTGAGATAGAACAATAATTAGTGCCATTAGTATCATTGTCATCTTCACCATCATCACAAATACAATAATTAATTATATTTCCATTCAAGGTATACATATTCTCTTTATTCCTCAGAGGCATCTGCAAGAGTGATCATCCTATTTTGCTGAGAATTTAGTAGAGGTTCAAAGAGGTTAATTGTCCAAAGTCTCATAACCAACAATTAATAGATTCAGGGACCAACTCAGGTCTATCATTTCACCAGGTCAATATGCTCCTCAGTGTTCCATGTTGCTTTTTTAGTTTCAGCAAAATTTGTTTATTAGTTTTAGCAAAGAGCTGAATGTCAGATCGGTTGGCCAGAGATTTGTCAATCTGGCTTCATGACTCTATTCCAGAGAATTTTGAAATGATTATTTTCTGAATATCTCAGAATTACACTCAAAATACTTATGGAGCTTTACGAAATGACATATTAAATTTGATAGCTGGTGAATAATATTTAAGCATAACCATAAGAGTTGATCGAATCAAGGGTAGCCAGCATAATTCTTTGATTTATGTTCTCTATTTTTTTTCTACTTGTTGTAACACAAGACCTGCAATTATTGTCAATCAAGTTTTCTTGATATGTTGAAATTGTTATTGGTGGTATATCCTGCCTAGAATTATCATGAAAGTTCTTCTTTGTCATAAGATAAATTTATTTCCTTTTCCATGAATTAGTCACTATCTTTATCTTCATGATCTCTGATCTAAAATTGTATAGATGAGTAAATGTTACCTTTTTTGTAGTGTAATGTTTGTAATAGCTTAATTATAAAGCGGGTGGGTTGTGGTATTAACCAAATTCGAATGGGAATCTTGCTTCACTATTTACTAATCTCAGGAAAGTTATTTTATCTCTCTAAGCCCTAATGTTCTCTTTTATAAAACGAGCATTATCAAGCACACAGGATTATTGACATCATTGGGGAAAAAAATGATGGATGTAAAATGCTCAGTACAGTATATGACAAATGGTAGATAGTCTAATCATTAAAACGCTTAGATATAAATTCAGTTCTTGAGCTTACAAGGTTCTTTGCCATCAAACACTTCACCTCTCTTGCTTTGTCCATAGTATTCTCTAAGCAAACTAAGAATACCAGGGAACATACCCAAACTAATTAAAGGGAAGCTATGCTTTATTACCGCTGTTCAATACTGTATTGACATTCTAGCCATTGTAAGAAAACTAGAAAAGGAAATTTAAATCATGAAGATCAGAAATTAAGAAGTAAAACTTTATCTGCAGATGATATCATTTTTTTATTGTTAAACTTATTGAGGTGACATTGGTTGGCAACATAGTTTCCAGGTATATAATTCTACATTACATCATCTATGCATTGCATGATGTGCTCACCACCCAGACTCAGCTCTCCTTCCATTATCACATATCTGTTACCCACTCCCAACTCCACCCCCACTCTCCCTCCTGATATAATTTCTTTTAAATAGAAAAATCCCAAAGAATCTTCAAAAGAAAAACTAGAATTAGAAAATGAACACAGAAAGTCTACAAGATACAAAGTTGATAGCAAAAATAAATTATTACATATTAGCAATAAACAACTGGAA
This sequence comes from Craseonycteris thonglongyai, assembly GCA_004027555.1. Classification (NCBI taxonomy): domain Eukaryota; kingdom Metazoa; phylum Chordata; class Mammalia; order Chiroptera; family Craseonycteridae; genus Craseonycteris; species Craseonycteris thonglongyai. Next base: position 53,761 of record PVKE010005942.1, read on the forward strand.
AAAGGGAATTTTTAAAATAATATTAACTTACAGTAATGACAAAAAAATAACCATATACTTTTGTGCTATTTACTTAGAAATAAGTCTAATAAGGCATTCATGATCTATATATTAAAAAATAAATATGGGGAAGCCGGGATGGCTCAGTGGGTTAAGTGCTCACTTTGCAGCTCCGGGGACCAAGGATCGAGTCCCAGCCCCGGCCCCTGCAGAACCATATGCTGAACTGGGAGCTCCCCCAGTTCAGTTCTCTCTCTGTCTCTGTCTCTGTATCTCTCCCTCTCTCTGTCAAAAATAAAAAATAAATAAATAAATAAAAATATAAGAACATAAGGTTTAAAAATAATAATAATAATAAATAAATAAACTACGCTATGGAAAGTTAAAGATGGCCTAAATAAATTGAAATATATATCTTGTTCATGAAATAGAAGATTCAAAATTGTTTAAATGGCAATTCTCCCAAAATTTGTATGTGGAATCAACACAATACCAGTATGAATTCCAGCATGCTTTTATTTTTTTTTAGAAAAGAGAAGACAAAATATTCAAAACTATGTATGGAAGTCCAAAAGATATAGACTAGTGAAACAATTTTAGAGAAAGAAAAAAAATATTTTCTATTTCAAAGCTTATGATGAAGCCATCATAATTAGAACAGTCTGGTAATGGCCAAGAGATGGACATATATATCAATTAAATGAAAAAGTTCAGCAAAACACACATATAAGGGTTGTCTAGAAAGTATCTAGCAATATAACCACCCTCATTATATTGACAATGGCTGGATTTTTTCCGGGCTGTCCTCATATGTCTACTGGGTTTTGACAGAGTTGTTAAGTCAATTCAATGAGGAAAGAAAAGACTTTTCAACAAATCTTGGTGGATCAACTGGATATCCCTATGAAAATAAGGGAATATTGACCTTTATCTCACATTTTATGAAAAAGTTTACTGCAAAGGACCTTAGGCCTATATTAAAACCTTAATAGATAAAACAAATAGAAAAAACATAAGATATAATCTTTGAAACTTTATAATCAAATAATTTTTTTTAGATTAAGAAAACCCCAAAAAAACATTAACCTTAAAAAAGATAATTTACAGATGGAACTTTTATAAAATTAAAGCCTTCATCTTATGAAAAAATGTCATTAAAAAAATTAAAATGTAAGTCACCAAATGGGAAAAATGTATTTGTACCACATATATCAGAGAAAGGACATGTTTTACATGCATACAAGAAACTCTTATACATCAGTAAGAAACAAAACAAAACAAAACAAGCAAGAAAAGTGATAATGGCAAAAAAGAATTAAATCAAGATTTCACAAAAGAAAATGTGTAAATTGAAAATAATCACATGAAAAAATATTCAATTTTATTTGCCATCAGGGAAATGTCATTTAAAACCACAATTAGATACTACCATAACTGATTAAAAGAGTTAAACTTTAAAAAAATAAAGAAAAGACCATATAAAGCTGGGGTCAGCAAACTCTTTTTGTATAAAGATCCCAGATATTTTACGCCTCATTGGCCATATGGTCTTTGTTAAAACTTTTCTACTTCATAGTCATAGCAAGAAAGCAACCATAGACAATAAGCAAATGAATGGGTATGGCTCTATTATTTACACAAAGAAATAGCAAGCCAGGTTTAGATCTCAGAGCAGAGTTTGCCTTCTTATAAAATCTCAGCATGGATACCAGCAATTGCAACTCCTATACTCTGCTGATTAGAATATAAAAGGGTACTATCACTTTGCAAATTAGTTGGGCAATTTCTTTAAAACGTTAATCATACACCTAATAAAACAGCCTATCATTCTACTTATAGAAATTTACCTAAGGGAAATGAAAATATGTTCAGATAAAGATTTGTACACAAGTGTTTGTATCAGCTTATTTGTAATAGCCAAAAACCAGAAACAACCCAAAGGTCTACCTACAGTTAAGTGGATAAATTATAGCATATCTACATAATGAAATGTTACTCAGCCATAAATGACAACAGGTTATTGACACATGTAATGACATAGATGAGTCCAAAATCATTGAGTGAAAGAAGTCAGGCCACATACACACATACATATACCCACACACACACCCCTTCTCAAACACACACATGACATACTATATGATTCCATTTATATAAAATTCTAGAAAATAGAATCTAATTTCTAGTGACAGAAATCAGAAAAATGGTTGCCTATGGGTTGCAGCGAAAGAATATAAAGATGACAAAAAGGAAATTAGAACACTTGTGAGGGCCGATGGATATGTTTGTTATCTAGATTGCAGTGATTTCACAACGGTGACATACATATGTCAAAACTGATCATATTATACACTTCATATAGGTATAGTTTATTTTACTTCACTTGAACTCCAATAAAGTGAAAGAAAGAAAGAAAGAAAGAAAAACATGGATGAAATCACCAAGGGAATGAGGGGTGATAAAGATGAGCAAAAGTCCCAGGCTGGTTCTTGCTATATTCTTATGTTCAGAAATAGAAAAATAGGGAAAGCTGGGATGGCTCAGCGGGTTAAGCACTCGCTTTGAAGCCCCAGGGACCGAGGATTGAATCCCAGCCCCGGCCCATGCGGACCCATATGCTGAACTGGGGTGTGCCCCCAGTTCAGTTCTTGCCGGTGCAGCCCCATGCCCACCTGTGGAGTGAAACATATGGAAAACTAATGTCGACTATGGAGGCTGCTCTGGGCCCTCCCCCTTCTCTCTGTCTCTCTCTGTCTCTGTTTCTCTCTGTCAAAAATCAATAAAATAAATCTTAA
>PVKE010005943.1:0-56537 GCA_004027555.1 Craseonycteris thonglongyai
TCCAGTATTGTGTCCTTGGGGCTTGGCCTATGCCTGGCAGGTGGTAAATATTTGCTGAATGAATGTAAGCATCGTTTACAATCCTTTCACAGGTAGGGCTGAGGACAGAAATAATCGGTTAAAAGCTGTTTTTGTTTCCTTTTAAAAGAATTTTTTTCTGAAAGTGGTGTCATTTAAGAATTTCTGTGTTGTTTTTCTTTTTTAACATCCTTCAGGGTCTGTCTGCCATTTTACAAAGTGTCCCTTTGATCTATGCCACTGAACATCAGATAATGGAAAGCCCCAGGGATGCTATACTGAGATGTGAGTTGGTAGAAGCAAATGAATAGACTTCCATATTCCCTTGGAACTAGATTTGTTTATAAATAGTGATGAAGTTTTTTGGGGTTTTTTTCCCCTTAGACCATCTTGTCTGAGGGAGGTGGGAGGAGAACTTGAAAAGCTGTCCGTTGAAACATTAGCTGAAAGATGGTGTTAAAAGAAAATATATGCCTCATGGAAATGCAGTTTAGTTATCACACATATGGGATGCATTTTACTGAAGTTGAACAGTTTCGGAAGAAAAAAAAATCCCATAAATATACAAACTGCTTGACTGTATTTTGTTATTCAGCTCAATTCAGAAGTGCTACAGGGAATTTAATATAAGAAGCACTGGCTTTGGAAGACCACACCTCAAATTGTATTATTGTTGGCATGTTTATTGAAACATGTAGCATAGATGATTGATTTACTTCTATGCCGCTTGCTGGGCTCATGTTTAAGTCTTGGTTTCGGTTCAAGGCTGAGTTTTGTCTGTGGGCTCTTACTGGAGAGATTTTTAAAAATATGTATTAGATACATTTTGACTTTTATTTCTGTAAGTAGTGGAACTGCTCTTAGAACTTCCTTTTTTTATGGATAAAGTGTTAACATTAGCACTAGTGAGAAGATTTTTGAGGGACCCCCATCTCTGACATGTCTTCAACCTGCCATCCCCTCATTGGCTCAGGTCCACCCGGGTCAAGGACCACCAGGGTCAAGGTCGTGAGCGCACATGATTCTTTGATATGGTAATGGCCACATGACATGCTAAATAAATAAATACTTTTTCCTTAGGAAAATAAATCTTGGAGGATCTGAGTCTGGGTGTAGAATTCCAGGCTTGTGTGAAATTTGCACGTGGCTCACACTCTCAGCTCTTTCTCTTCAATGCTGGAGCCAAATGCAGTTAAAGAGAAGATAAGACCCTGGCCAGTTGAATGGAAAGCATGTAATAAAATGAGTCTTCCCACTACACCCAGATCTCTTTTCACCAACTCGGGGCCACCTCTGACAAGACCAGGGATCCTTGGGGGAAACGCCATAGACTTGTATCAAGTGAAGAAATTCTTCCAACACAGTTAGATTGGGAGAATTCCTTTTATTGAAAGAAGCTCTTTGTGGACAGGAGGGGGAAGGAAGAGGGGACTTGGAGTTTGGCCGAAGACTTCGTGCCTGACAGCCGCCCTGCCCTTCTCTGGTAAAACAACACGCAGGCTCCAGCGTACGGAGACCACGGTGAGCTCACCTCTTCTCCTTGTAGACTCACAGGAGTGTCCGGGTTCATCTTCACTGTTGGCCTGACCTCTTCGGTCTTCAAGCTGCTGTGAGCCTGGGAAATGATTAGGCGAGAGCTACACTGAGGGCTTGAGGGATAAAATGACCAAAACACATGCCCTTAGTGAGTTTTCCCAGGGAGGAGCATCTCCCACGTCTCCTGTGGTCAGCATGCCCCGTGCACTGAGGGGCACATGGTGTGAGAGACTGACGTTCACTGACAATTCACCTCAAAGTGTCTCCCACACTCCAATGCCCCCAGCAGTGTAGCTGCTCACTGCTGTCTCTGTTGAGCTCTAAATGAAGTAGTTGACTTGCCTTGAGGGGCCATGTTAGAAGAATTCATGGTAAATCTGAAAGCTGTTCTTCCTATGAAACCCACAGTAAGGAGGTAGAGGGGGATGGGAAGGGAGAGGCAACAGAGAGCAGACCGGGTAGACTCTTCCCTTCCCATTCCCATTTATTCCAGCCCTGGCTCATTGAGGGGCAATTCCCTGTGCTAATTACATTAGTTTTCCTTTTCCTCTCCTAAGTCACCCAGCTTCACCCCCAACCCCTCCATGTTTGTCAATAATTGAATCTGTGGAACTGATGTTACCCCATAATAAACCAACCAGAAGACTTCGTGCTGGTGGGAAGCCCGCCTGTTTCAATCATTCCTGTATTGCTGGTGCCTCCTGTATCGGCTGTTTTCTGTAAACATATGTTAAATGAAGTAGAATATTTAGGAAGAGATCACAAGAGAAACAAAATAGTAATATTAGTAGGTGTTCCAGAGGGTATGACATGAGGGAAATTATTTCAGAAGCTGAGTGAGTGAGTCCCTCTGTTGAGGTCAATTGAGGTCCATTTGCTGGAGGGTTTGGGGTTTGAACTGGCCTCAGACAATAGGGTTGAACTAATTCGGAAAATGGAGCTTGAATGATATAGAGACTGAATCAGCGAAGGCAGGAAATAAAGAGAGGTGATAGAATTCTGGGATGACCAGTGACCAAGAAGATTAGTTGGGCAAAAGTAGAAAAGGTACACAACCCAAAACTTGGACTAATTGAAATAAAATGTTATATTTCAAAAATGTTTGGTTCCTTGGTTTGGACATTTCTTTTTTTCTTCTACGCACCCTCTCTGAATTCTCAAATATCTACTAGGTTTCTCTTTCTGGAATTGGGTATCAGGTGGTATGATTCCTCAAATGGTTCTGGTTTACTGTGGTAAACCGAGTTTACACACACTGTGAAATGTGGCACAAACATTAAAAAATGCTTTATATTAATAGGGTAAGACCAAAGTGAATGTGATTTAATGTGGTTTCTATAAATTTTTTTAATGTATATTTGCAGGGAAAATTAATGCATTTAAAAAAGAAAATATTCTGAATGAGGGTTGCCAATTTGGACCAATGGTACAATTCATATCATGAGGCTGGCTTAGTTATCAGAAAAATGTTAACCCATAAAGAACGTAGTAAAGTTCAGAACCTTTCTTGGGGCTCCTAATGATAGAGCACAAGCAATCAGCAGCAGCACATTTCCTGCATAACTATGCAAATCGCACTACCACTAAATTAATAGTTGTCATTTGTTGTGCTTTCTGGTTTCTCTTATCCCTTTCATTTTGGTTTCAGAGATAAGAAAAAAAGGCATACTTCTATTATCAGTCAACTTTGAGTACATGTATTTTCACTCTTTTTGGCCAAGATGTAGTTCACTGACACAGGCTTAGTGGGAAGAAATGATAGTACTATTAAAAAATAATTATGGACTTAAAATAGCAGGCACGTTCTTAATCACCATGGTTATAATGGAGCTGGGTTATGATTAGAACCTTAAGTACAACTGTAAATTATCTTCCTTTTGCTGTTTGGGGGGCAGGGGAGGGATACACATAGCTTCTGAATGATATATTTTTTTTAATTATTTTTTGTTGAGACATAATTTAAAGATAATTTCACTATGACATGCTCTAATGAGCCAGTTTAGTGGCTTCTGTGATCCCAAAGTGGCTGGGAGAGTGAACTGTGTGTCAGAACCAGAAGGGGTACTTCTTCAATGAAAAGACCCCTGGAGATTCTGACATATAGCTTAAGGGGGGGCAGCCCCCCACTCCTTGCCCGTATAAACAGCTTTTGTTAATGCGCTATATAATATCCTTCAGCTAACTTGAGGGCACACAAGAGTTGAGAACCACTGGTCTGAATGAATTTTATAGGTGAAAGTCATAGGCCACTCTTACTTAACTCTCATGTCTTAAGGATAAGACTAGCTGCTGGTTCCTGAATACTCATTTATGTCCTAGGTACTCTGCTAGGTGCTCACTTATGCTGTGTCCCGTCTAAATGCTGTTCTCGCTGTGCAGATGGGGAAGGGGAAACCTAGCAAAGTGTGCCCCCCAAGACCACTCTAAGTAGCATTGCCGTGGTCTGCATCTCAGCTTTTCTGGCCCAAAGCTAAATCAGCAAGGTCACTGTCCATGCAAACAACTGGAGCATAGCTCCATAGTGGGCATCCGTTTTCATTGGTGGGCATCTGTTCTCACCTGTCACCACCTCTTTCTGTCTTAGGGTGCAGCACCCGTACTCTCCTTTGGAGAACATTCCTCTTCCTCTCTCAGTTCATGTGGCTCTCATGAGGTCATTTCCTCTGGTGACCCCAGGATGGGCCCTCCCTGGCTCAGCCAGTCAGTCAACACATTCTATAACTCCAGCCATAGTGACCCGTCCAGGGAGGGCACACACCCCTTCTATAATATATAGTATAAGGAATTGGCTCTGTCATTATGGAAGCTCAGAAGTCCCAAGGTTGGCAGTCAGCAAGCTGGAGATTCAGGCGCTGACAGTATTGTTCCAGTTTGAAAGCAGGCAGGCTGGTGACTCAGGAAGAGTTGATGTTTCATTCTGAGCCCAAAGGCTGGAAAAGACTTATGTCCCAGCTCCAGATAGGCTGGAGGAGTTTTCTCTCACTTGGGGGTCAGCCTTTTGTTCTATCCAGACCTTCAACAGATTAGATGAGGCCCACCCACACTGGGGAGGGCAATCTGCCCTACTCAGTCCACCGATTCAAATGATCTGCTCACCCACAAACACTCTCACAGACACACTCAGAAGAATGTTTAACCAATGTCTGGGAGCCCTGTGGCTCAGTCCAGTTGACACATAGAATTAATTATCACAGCACTGGGGAGCAAAGATGAGTAATGCTGCATGACCAGACTTGATCAGTGGCGCCCCTAGAACTGGCTGTGCCTCGTTTTCTCCCTAGGGTCATTCATGAAGCAATAAATTCCCAGATCCTCCCCGCTCCCTTTTGAGGGAGGAGGGAAGTATTCTTACTAAAACGGCCCCCTCGCCGTCTGACAGCCCAAGTCTTCACTTAGCTGGTAAGGGTAGGAGAGCTTTCATACATGTCCACTGTATGAAAGTGCATGGAGAACATACGTGAAGGTGCAATGGCCGGTCCTCCAGTGTATCCTGATGAGATTAGGCACAACAGCATGGCCCACAGTCAAGCACATCATCTCTGGGTGTCTCACGGGAAGGTGCTAATACGTATTGTGAAGCTGAGATGCTGTTCATATATTTGCAATTTTAAATTTCCTTATTGGTCAGGTGTTTTTTTTTAATTGTTTATTTTGATTTTTAAACATTTTAAATAAAAGCATTGGGCGAAGCAAAATAGCTCCTGTGATCTTGTCCACATCCTTTAAAAGCTAACCTGGATTTTCTGCTGAGATATTTGGGGAAAAAAACTCTCAGAAGCAAAAATTAGATTTGATTACCTCTCTATTTACAGGGTCCCCTTTCAGGCTGTCATTCTGTCCCTGGGTCTATCCATAATCCTTTGCGCGTGCACTCTTTTGTGACATAGAAGTGGAGCTAAAAAGGCCTGAATTCTAACTACTTCCCAAAGTACTTCATGATCTCTTAGATGCGTCCATGAGTGCTGGGCCTGGACTCATTCAGAAAGGCTTGTTGCAAAAAATAAGAGGAACCCCCCAAATAATTAATGCAGAAACCCATCTTGCAGTACAATACACCTCCTTTCTGGCCAAAGGCCTGTCTCTGCGTGCTGTGGAAAGCCAAAATTTCGCTTGTTCATTTAAAGCTGTGCCCGCTTAAACGGGCATGTACCTGCTATACCTGCCCGACTGGTTTGATGCTTCATTAAAACATAGAACAGAGAAGGGAAGGGAATCTTACTTTATAGGAGGCATGTCCAACCTGCGTCCCAGGATGACTTTGAATGAAGCCCAACACAAATTCTGAAAACATTATGAAATTTTTTCCCACTTTCTTAGGCTCATCAGCTATCATTAGTGTTAGTGTATTTCATGTGTGGTCCAAAACATTCTTCCAAGGTGGCCCAGGGAAGCCAGAAGGTCAGACACCCCTGCCTTATGGGATCTGACAGTGGAGTGGCCCTCTGGGGTCCAGTGACTCAGAAAACATTGCTGAAGTTTTGCTGTGCGTCCTGCCAGATGTTGAGGGGAGAATGGAAGCAAATGAGGCATTTAGGCCATGCCCTCCTGGAGCTCCCCACTAACATGCAAGACAGACACAAGCCTAAGGAGTCCCCCCATGGCTAAGTGTATGTACGTGAACCCTCCAGGGGAGGGACGGGAAAGGTTTTTGGAGTGGGCTTGGTCGGGGTGAGTAGCAAGTGTCCGCCCTGAGCCAAAATGGGTCCCGGGGTGACACTGAGGGGCTCCCCTTCCCCTAACAAAACACTTTGCCATTCTACCTGAACGCGTTCAGGACTGTGCAGAAAGAGAGCACGCCCCCATTCTGTTAAAGTCCGGTTTGGCTGCTGGGAGCACAAAGCCACTTCTCAGTGCCTTTCAAGGGAGCAAAAAGAGAATTACAAGGCTGCGAACTGCAGCGATGACAAAGAAGCTGAGACACGCGGCCCTGTCCGATGCATCTGTTCCCTGGCCAGGCATCGTCCAGCTCAGCTTTTATCACACAAACAAGTGCTACCAGGGAGCAGCGTGGACGGGGTGGGAGGGCCAACAGGCGGTGGGAGGGCCTCTTGCAGCCACTATGCACTTGAGGCTTTCTTCCTTTAAGAACGTATGTCCTCAAAGGAAAGCAGTGAATGCGTTCCTTCCTCAGGGTGGTAACAATGAAGTAAGTGACTAATGGCCTTTCTCCCTGGAGGGTGGCATTGTGTCGCCTCTATTGTCTGGCAGGGGTTGGCCTGTGGTCCGCTGGCCTGGAGCTTGGCTTGTTGAGGGGCTGCCTAACATGCAGGCTGTTCAGACCCAATGCAGCCCTTTGTCTTAACTGAACCTGCACAAAGCAGCCTCTGAGACGAGAGGAGACCTGTCCCCGCATCCAAGCCCCGTGAGGAGGAAAAGGCTGAGATGATGGCTGACTTGGAGCGATGACTTGGGGTGCAGCTGCCAGTGTCTGGTCCGGAGATCATGACAGTTTGGGTGACCCCTTCACTCAGGAGCCCCATGATTAATGCACTAACACGAACACAGTTGGACAGCCTCGCTCCTGAAAGTGGGTCAGGACAAGCATTGTTCAAATAGCGGCACACTAAGAGCTCAGGCTGTTTAACAGCTGCACACGCTTCTGACTCAACCACGACGGGAAGGGGACTTGCGGTGGGTGCGCATTCACAGGGTGCTAGCTCTCCACTGGGTGCTCCCAGTGAGGGACTTGATGCCGCCTCATAGTGATGTAGAAAGTGGCTATTGTTACTTCCGTTTATAGGTAACGCAGACCCTCAGAGGTGAAGAAAGGTGCCTGAAACAGTTTTAATACTACACCTGGTAGAAGAACCAGGGAGTTCAAACCCAACCTTGGCAGACTAACACCATTATCCTTCCACTTGCTTCTAAAATGATCCTCAGTGAGGTCAGAGGCCAGGTTTGTTGTGTTTATTGATCCTTCTGCGCCTTGCCTGGGATCAGTTCTCCTTAACTATTTGTTGAATCCCAAAGAGGTGTGCTTATATAGATGTGAGCTTGTGCCAAGCATGGTACAGACTGCAGATGGCCACACACACACTTACTGGCCTTCTGCTCTGGGAAGGCACCATGTTGGGAAACAGGCATTGCACAAGCCTAGGGGGCGCTATTCACAACAGAAGTGTGGAATGAGGGTGGAAGAAGGGCTTCCCCATAGGCAGATCTCTGTCTCCTGACTCTTAAATTCAGAGCAGAGCTGTTTTTATTGGTTTTCTCCACTGCAGCTCTTGGTAAGAGCATTTGAAGAGCCAATGCCGTGGTCTAAAATATCATCAGACTTCTTGTGCTTTGGCTACGGGTGCTGAAGTCCAGGAGATTGGCAGGGACCTGCCCAAGAGCACTCTGCAATTAGCTGCAGATCCCAAATTAGCCTCCACACTGCAGGGAAAAGGCAGGGCCGCCTGGGCTCCGTCCTTCCCCTCTGAGCACCGGTTTGCAGTCTCCTCTCGGCAAGGTGTAGCTAAAGACCCATAGGAAGCACCGTGACCTTAATGAGGAAACTCAAGTTCCCTTTGATGACAGTCACTGCTGACCGATCTGTGGAGGGCTCGCTCATGCCAGGCCTGTTCTAGGTGATTTTCAAGGCTTATTTCATTCAATGCTGGCAGAAACCCAATGCGAGAGGCACTATTCCTATCATCGTTTTTGCAAACAAGGATAATTGATGCTCAATGACTTGCCCGGGGTTGACCCAACTGAGACCTGGCCCATGAGCTGCTCTGCATTTCACCAGAAGCCGTTCCTCCCTAAACACTGCCCTGAACCCAGCAGTGCTTGAGCCATCTTTTCTGTACATTTTGCATTCCTTCCATTTATTATACATTTTTTAATCTAGTGGAGGCATGCTTGAAATGGGGTAAACCAAGAGATCCTGTTTATTATTTAGGCCACAGTTTCAGTGAATGACTTTCATATGAACCTTATCAGTGTCAAACCAGAGTTTACTAACACTCGGCTAACTTATAAACAGGCTCCCACACGCTCACTTTTGTGCTTATACAAAAAAACACATGTAAACATTTCAAAACAGTTCTGGTGGGCAATTAATTTTTTTCCTTTGGGAAAATATTCGATTGATGGTAATAATGAGGCAATGCATATTTTGGAGATAAATAGTATGAAAAGCCTCAGGAATGTTCGATGCTGAGACATTGTCATTAAATTTCTGTGTATTAAGAGCTGCCTTAGTTTAGCATGCCGCAAAGACTGCTCAGGAATTTGAGAGGGAAGAGAGGGAGGCAGTTAGGAGGGGTTTTTTGGTTTATTTGGAAATTCTGTTTCTGGGAGAACTAAAGACTTTTTTTTTTTTTGAATATTTGTTTTTTCCTAAAGTACAGTGCTGCACTTCTAAGGACCTGCCGAGAGAACACAGGAGAGCCCAGGTAAATATCGTATGACCAGAAGGGTCACACAAATATCCTAGTGGGGTGCTGTTCTTCTTCCATCTGAGGGTGCTCAAGGTCCCCAATACATCCAAGTCTCTGAAGGTTCCAGTCCCAAAAATCAATCATTCGGGCCATTTCCTCATCCGTAGGGCCCAATGCAACATGTACCAACTTCTGAATATCTGTCTTTCCCTGCAAATAAATTCCCTTTCTTGGCTGTAAAGAGCCCCACTGATTTTTATTAAATTGGTTTTCTGCTGTGGAGTGGATCGTGAGCTTTGATTAATTTTTCAACTCCATGAAAATGTCTGGATGTTTTGAGAACCCACGATAAGACGTTAAAGAGCCTTTAATATGTATGTGTCTTTTTCCTTCTGATGTCACATTGTTTCTCTTTTCATATTCTCAGTATTAAGCCCAGTGATTCAGAATCACTCGGCTCTTCAATTCCTTCCTCAGTCCCTCCTTTCTTCTCCCCTGACCAGCTCGCTTCCTGTCCTATGACATCTTGACCAGCTCGCTGCTGATCCTGGCTTCTTGGGAGCAGCCCTCTGCTGGGCATCGTCCGAAGCAGCCCCTGGGAAGGTGATGGTGGTGGCTCCCATAGAGTCCTCCTTGGAACAGGCACCCCGAAAACAGGTTGCCTCCCCATCTGGGAGTGTTGTTAGGGAGCTTGGTGGGGATGTCAGGCTGAAACTGATACATTCGTAAGTCAGGCCGCAGCATGCGGAGAGCAGCCCTTCCCCTGCCCGGGGTCCCCTGCCCCCGCCACGCGGGTTCAGCTTATCTATAAGAAGATTAGAGGGCCTCTGGCTCATCGCTGGTGTTCTGTCTGTGCCAAGAGGCCTGGCAGATCAAAGTCCACATTACTTCACATTGCTAGCGGCTTATCTCCTGCCTGTCCTAAGACCGCTGACCTCTTAATTAAGGCTTTAACAGCCATTTCTCTTTGTCGAGGAAATGCTCGTAGGATGGAGGACAGTTTACACTACGAACCCTCTGGTCCTGACCCCAGTGGCTGTGCGGCCTGCCATGACTGCTCACCATTCAATTAGGCGACGGGTTTCCGTTCCCTTATAAAGAGAAAAAATGTTATTTTTATGGAAAGTATCTCCAAGTGTCCTAAAGCATTCAATTTTTCATATCTAATGAGGTGACTGTGAAATTTGTTAGATGCCTATGACTTTATCAAGCTCTAAGGCTAACACTCCTCTCAAATCCAGAGCCTGCTGGTGCATCCCAGCCGACGCTGATAATCCAAAGCTCTGCCTGATTGAAGTGTCACAGGGCATCTTTCACTCCCAGGTGGAGATGAGCCCCCATGCCCCCGACCCCCCATAGGGTCAGGGTTTGGGAGCTTTGTTCCAAACATGACCCATTTTTGTTTTTGCAAGTTTTGAGTTGATTAAATTGAAATTGAATGCCAAAGAAAAATATGTGGTACCCTGGCACTGAAAAATTCCCTGAAAGATGTGGGCTTTTCAGATGGATGTTGTAATTATAAATATATGAATTTTATATATAAAACATGAATTATATATAAAACACAGACTTTATATATAAAGTATATATTTTGTATGTACGTTATATATATCTATATATCTATATATATACTTTAGACATATAAAATAAATAACATACATACATTTATTTTTGCTAGAAGAAAAATTCCTTTCATTGAATGTCTGTGCCAGTTACCCTGGAATATACAAGTGCATACAATTGTGTCTGTCCTTTTGAGAAGCTTACCTTGTAATTAGGGAGATAGCAATGCAGAAGGTTGGTTTATTGTTAGACTGTTGCAGTCGCCTAGAGCTCAGGAGCTGGGGCAGGCCGACCTGGGTAAGAATCTCAGGTTTGCTCTGTTTGTTACTGCCCATGCACCCTCGGGAAGATTGTTTAACTTCCTGAGTCTCCGTTTTTTGTCTTTCAAGTTGAAAAACCATCCTCAGTGTTTCTTAGGGTTGTCATGAGAATCAAATGACATAAAGCATTCAGGCTTGTAGCCCAGTGTGTGACACATGGTGAATACTCACTAAATGGCCACTAGTACTTGTCTCATTATTATTGTATAAATTATGAAAAGTTTGTTGTAAAAACAGGGTAGAAGTTACTGGAAGGCAGGCAGGCAGGCATCCCTTCCTTGAACAGAAACCCACAAGAGTATAAGCTGTGTATTGAGGGGACAGCTGGTAAACCCTCAGGAGTCACTGGCCAGCTGATTTTATGCCTGCCTTCCTAGTCATTCATACATTATCTGCCTTCCAGACGTGCTGAGCATTACTGGGGAAGCCACAATGTTAGTTTTCTGTATCTATTACAGATGAGGGTCAGTTGTCATTTCCATCATAAAATCCATGCTTCATGGATCTAAAGCTTGGAATTTAAAATGACATGGGGCTTAAACCCTACTTAACACTTTTGATTTAAAACCTTCCCAGAGAACTGGAGTTCTTAAGTGCACATGGCTGATAAAAACATTGCAGCCTCTTCGGTACAAGTTACCTTTGAAAGTGAATTCTGTATCAAGCTCTCTGCACAGCCTTTTCAATGACAAATAGCTTTTTAAACAAAGAGTCATAAAAATTCAACACTTTTAGAAAGCAAATAATCAGCCACATTTGTGCTCTCTGTGGAGGAATGATTGGTACCTTGGGAGGTTTCATTTTCATGCATTTTAATGGTGACTTTCCAAAATGGTTACTTTTGGAAAGGACAGTTTAGGGAGAGGAGAGAGAAACATTTTTTAGAAGTGACTTTCTTAGCCTCTAGACATGTATTTAATTCATCTATATTTTATATGGCATTTTATTTTGAAGATAAAAAGGCATTATATACAATATCAATAAATGCTTTATCTTTTGGCTTATGCATCAAAGACAAGCTACAGCTAAATATGCGTCTGTGAGCAGGCTGAACTGAAAACATTGTATTTAGAAATAACAAGATTATTATTCCACAGACAGTATCTGATGGCCAGGATCAGCAAGGAATTTTAATATGTTTGTTAAAAAAGAAAAAGATTGCTCTGATTTCATCTTTGAAGAGAAATGGAAACATGAAAATGCTCAGAGATGATTCCAAGAGACGCTGAGAGTCTGAAATACCTGCAGGAGACTCTAGTGATCTAGTTAAAAGCTCTGTAGCATTTAGTATCAGACTGTAGACCAAGGGTGTCCAACTTTCTGGCTTCCCTGGACCACACTGGAAGAAGAATTGTCTTGGGCCACACAGAACATACACTAACACTAACGATGGCTGATGAGCTAAAAAAAAACCAAAAAAAACCTCATAGTGTTTTAAGAAAGTTTACAAATTTGTGTTGAGCCACATTGGGTTGGACAAGCTTTCTGTAAACCCTTCTGTGAGACATCCAGGTGAAGGTGACAGGAATGGGGCGAAGATAATCTGGCTGCGTTTTCATCAACCTGCGGTTTGTATTGTGAGCAGGAGGACAGGACTTGGAGTGACTCCTTTCCCCCTTCTGGCAGACGTAGGTATCTCCTATCGCCTCTTAGTCTTCATTTTCCAGGATTCAGTGAGGACATCTTCTGACCTTGGGCTACCTTCATACTTAAACTAAGATTCCAAGAAAAGCTCTCTAAAGGTATAGGCAAGGCCGGTAAGAAAGTTGAGTTTCGTGAACTGGTTTCCTTGGACTCATGCTGGTAACAAAGCGCTGAAACCTCTGACAGACCCTAGTGTACTGGATAAAGACGGGGAAGCATGTGAGACAGAGTGAAAAACAATGAGAGAAGAATGACGATGACATTAGGCAGCTCCAGAGGTGGATGGAGTCTGCTTCCCTAGCCCTTGAACCTGGCCCAGCTTTGTGGCTTGCTATGACCAGTACAACGTGGCAGAAGCTGCATAAGTTCTGGACCGTAGGCCTCCCGTGACCTTGCAGCTTCTGCCTTGGTCCTCTTAGAATGTTCGAGTCACTGAGTAAAGAAACCTAGGATAGATGACTGAATGTCAGCAGACTGTGTGGAGAGAAAGGCCAAGCTGACAGTCAGCACCGAAGCCCCAGACATGTGAGGTCACCTGAGTCCCTCCACCCTCTACTAAACCACTGGCTGACGGCTGCAATAAAATGTCAGCCCAGCAAGACCAGCAGAACTTTCCAGTCAACTCACAGAGTCATGAGAAATAAGTCAAGGTCCATGGGCCAAATCTGACCAGGCAGACGTTTTTGTAAATAAAACTTGATTGGAAAACCACCACACCCATTCATTACATGTTGTCTATGGCTGCTCACGTGCTAAATAGCAGAGTTGAGTAGAGACCATATGGCCTGCAGAGACCATATGGCCCACAAAGCTTACTGTCTGTCTTTCTCTTTACAAAACGTATTTGCCTACCCATGTTTTAAGCCATTAGGTTTTGCATGTGTTTTGATGCACAGCAACAAATAAGATAGTCACTCTATGATGGGCACATAATACGATGCATGAATGATGTGAGGTGGACTTGTACATCTGTAAACTAATTGTTACCAACCAATGTAACCTCATCAAATTTAACAATAAATAAATAAAAAATAAAAAATAAAAAAAAAAGATAGTCACTCTATCAATTCAAATGCTAATCTTATCCAGAAACACCCTCACGGACACACCCAGAACCTAGGCACGCTGGGACCCAGTCCAATGGCCTCATAAAATGAACCATCACAGTTGATATCTAAAAGTGAGGTGTTGCAGCGACAAAATCCTACAGTTAATGATGCTGGCTGTGAACCAGGAGGTGGACAGAAGATGGACAGGACAGCATGAGAGGGCTGGAGGGACGGTGAGGGAACACTGAGCCGGTTGTGTAATGATGGAACAGTCCAAAATAGTCCACCCCATCATCCAAGGTAACGCGAAGGTAGAAAATGACCTAGTGAATTCCCAGACTGACCAAGAAAATCTCTAGACAGAATACTGAGCGTGCCCGTTGGTTTTTCTCGGCTGCATGTGATGGTGTAAATGAGCTAAGAACTGCTTAGTTTACAAGCAGAATTTAGAGAAAATATAGGAGGCCCAGGACAGGCTGGTGCAGAAAAGCAAGACTAGTTCTCTTCCTTCCAAATTAGGAGAAGGAGCTGCCATCCCAGAACCCACCGGGGGCCACGTTGAGAGTCATGTTTCACTCAGAAAATGCTGGTGAACCACACAAACAGAATTAGCCAGCGTAACGACATTGTCACTGCAAGGAAGGCAAAGAGCAGTTTGGGGGTCACTGTTTCAAAGCATGCTGGCTGTAATACTTGCTACTAGAAAATGAAAATAGAGCTTGACGTTTGGACAAAAGTCTCCATGAGTGAATAGAGCTTTCTTCTTCTTATTGAAAAAAAACCCAAAAACACAATTTCTATAAGCAGTGATGAATTTCCTTGTCACTACATTCTAACAGAATGAGGGCACCTCGGAGCTGCAGGAATAGGCAGCTGGCCGCTGGGGGCTTCGTGCATTGACTGGTATCCTGCCCAAGGCTGGAATGTACGTGAGTCACTTTGGTTTGTGTCTCTGTTTCTGTTTGTAAGAAAAAAGCTTCTTTCTGTCCCAGGGTTTGGCCCATTCCAACCCGTGGCTGTTGTTCTCACATAAGAGCTAAGTGAGGACTCCCGGATTAAGTACATTTTAGAGATTCCTCTGGCTCCCTCTTCCTTACTTGGGTTCAAAGTACAGCCCCGGCACTTACTGTGGGACCTTGGGCCATGTCTATAACCTGTCTGAGTCTCAGCATCTTATCTATACAGAAAACTGATTCCAGGATGGATGTGAATATTAGAGACAGTATGGGTTCAACACTTCAAATGATGCCTGGTGTGTCATAGTACTTCTCTTATAGGTTTTTGTTTGTTTGTTTGTTAAGATTTATTTTATTGTTGAGACAGAGAGAGACAGAGAGAAGGGGGAGGGCCCAGAGCAGTCTCCATAGTTGTACATCATCAGTTTTCAACATGGTTTCGTTGGCTAGGGTCAACGCAGGGTAGGAACTGGGCTGGGGGCCTCCCACATGGGAGATGCACCCCCTCAAGCCAGGGGCTAAACCGGGGGGCAAGAACCAAATTGAGGGCCTCCCACATGGGAAGCACACCCCAGTTCAGCATATGGGTCCACACAGGCTGGGGCTGGGATTTGATCCTTGGTCCCTAGGGCTGCAAAGCGAGCACTTAACCCACTTGAGCCATCCTGGCTTCCCCTCTTATAGGGTTTTTATGCAGACAGAATAAGAGTATTTTTAAAGCTGTCAGAACACTGGCTTGCACATGGTAAGAACATGTTGAATGAAATAAATACAAATCATAGACTCTTGTAATTGATAGATGCCAGACCTTGAGAGTTGTATCCATGCAACAAGGGATCTAAAACCTGGTCATTTATGCTCAAGGCCAGCAGTCAAAATGCCACTGGGCCCTGGCTTCCATGCCACCCACACACATTGGACGCCTGCTGTGTGCACTGTGCTAGGCACCCCAGAGGGCCCCAGGGAGGAGGGGAGCTGAGTGAACCCTTACCTGGGGTTCTAGGATGGCCGTTCTATGGACGTCAGTGTTGCCTATCAGCCTCCCTGTTAGTCCATTCGGGCACCTGTAACAAAATACCAAACACTGGGTGGCTAACACATCAGAAATTTAGGCTGAAACGTCCTAGATCAAGGAAGGCACCAGAAGATTCAGTGTCTGGTGAGAGCCTGCTTCCTGGTCCTTAGTGACCTTCTCGCTGTGTCTTCATGAGATGGAGGGGCCCAGGGAGTTCTCTGTGGTCTCCTGTATAAGGGGCACTACTTCCACCATGAAGGCTTCACCCTTGTGACCTAATCATCTCCCAAAGGCCCCACCTCCTAATACCATCAGTTCAGAGGTTGGGGTTATAGCACGTGAACTTTGGTGGGATGCAAAGAATCCATAACAGCAGCCATCCTCCTTTCTTCTATTTACTTTGGGGAACTACCCACCTAAGGGACACTGTATTAGTGGGACTGCCCACCAGGGTCTGTCTTTCCTTTTCTGGTCCATCTGGATCAATCAGAAACTCTCTGTTCCTGGAATCAGACTCTCCAACCATGATGCAGTCTGGCTCTGACAAAACTCTAAATAGCAGCGATCTCTGGGGTGGGCCCTGAGAATGTGCACATTTATGAAAAGCCCTGACAGTTCTCAAGTGGTGAGTTGGAAGGCAGGTGTCTGGGAACCTCTGATTAAGTCACACTGACAGAATAGAATAAAGTGGAATAGGGTGAAGTAGATTAGAGTGAAATGGATAAAAAATGGTGGACTATGGATAACCAGGTTGAGTCGTGTTCCATGAAACATTGTAAATTGGTCGCTTACATACGTGTATATTGATTTGCAATGTAAAATGCATTCATTAATGTATTTTTTACTGTAGGACTTGGCCAATAAATAAATAAATAAGTAGATAGCTAGACAGGCAAAAGTCATGCCCTGAAGTATATTTCGTAAACTTGATTGGTAATAGAATCCCCTAGGAAGCTTGGCACAGATTTTCTAGGCCATTCAGATTGGGGCTACTTGGAATTTCCTGCTCCCTCCTCTTTTTTTGTTTTTCTTTAAGTAACAGGCACCCAGGGTGATTCTTATCACCATCAAGTATGTGTGTGTATGTGGCAAGGTTGCAGGGGTGTGGAGGGCACTGCCCTAGATACTCCTAGCCCCAAGTTTGAGGAAAATAAACTGACAGAGAAGGCTAAATGCCTAATAGCATTGGTACAGAGGGAAAGCCGCAAAACTGTGACAATAATAACCACCAAGTGAGGGAGACTTGAGGAGCCGTGAGCTTTTGAATAGTGACTGTGACCTGATACGAAAGGAAGATCGTTTCTGCCCCTTTTTTGGACCACATCCCTTCTTGCCCCTCACATCCCCTGTGAGCCCTTTAAGTATAAGTGTGGACACAGTGACTCTGACCCCCGGTGGGAGGCAGCCGTGGGAGCTCTGACCCCATGTCAGCTCAGTGGCTCTCATGTCCTCTTGGCTGCTGGCACTTTGCAACACGCTTCCACAGCCCCGCCTCCTCAGCTCACGGGCTGTGTCCTCTTGACCTTTTCCCGTCTCTATCATTTTCCATGGTGACAGCAAATACTCTCAGATAGTGGGGAGACAGGGAGGCCCATCTCTGGTCTGGGTTACCTACAAAGAGATTAGCCGGTGGCCTGGTGCGTGAGCTGCTCAGAGAAACTCGATTCCCGGTCTTGGCCCGCCCGCCCCACCCCGTGCCTCTTATCAGAACACTGCAGAGGAGGCGCAAGTCCTCATGGAGACTTGGTGTCGCCCCTCCAGGACACAGCTGTTCCTCATCAGGAGGTCAATCCAAACGCTGCCTGGGCTCAGCCCAGACCCCTTTGCCTGACCTTCCTCACCCGCAGGAGAAGTCACTGTCCCGTCCCTCTGGGCTGGAGTGGAGCATAGGAACTTCTGGTCCTCGCTCTAGCTGATCCTTCTGGACCCGCCCCGTTAGGGAGGAGAGGACTGGGGGGGCCCACTGTGTGCCCCAGTTTAGGGTTTGTCCCCTGGGCCCTGACAGAGGAGTTGTATGCTTCACTGTGCAGAGCCACAGACCAAGGGCCCCCAGGCGGGGCAGTGTCAGCCCAAGTTCACATTTGTAGAGAATGACCTTCACTCCTCTTCCTACCTGCTGGTCTGAAGCCTTTACCTGGGCATGTGTCTTAGCTGAGGAGTAGAAAAATGAGAAGTATGTTTGGGGAAAATGTTAAATTAAAAAATGTTAAATCATAAACATGCACTGAGCATGTGAGAGAGAGAGGCTGTTCTAGAAAAGTGGCCAGAAGAGGCAGAAAGAGCTGTGAGCTGAGACTGAGTGTCGGCTTCATCATGTCTACTTACCTCTGACCCTCAGTTTTACTCTCCTCTGACGTGGGAACAATGACAACAGCCATCTTTGATTCATCCGTGCTTGGGCAGACTCCTACTTGAACTTCATGCCGGCTCACATGCAATGGTGGAGATGAAGTCCGCTTTGCAGGGACCAGCGTGAAAGGTTAGTTTTAGGGATTTTCACAGGGTAGCTGATGGGACCTCCTGGATGGTATGTCTCTGCTGTACATGGTTGCCCCTGGCTTGTATTAAGTAAGAAGGCAAGGCCATACATCATTTATTCATTCATTCAGTAGATATTTATTGAGTCCCTACAACATGCTAGACGCTGTCCTAAGCTGGGGATACGTTGGTGAACGAGATCCCTGCTGTGGTCAACCTCCTCCTTCAAAAGAAGAGAGACTGTAAAGAAATAAGCAATAAGGTAGAAAGTAAGAAAAAGTGCTGTGAATAAGATAAAATGGATGACACGGTGGAAGTAATTCAAGGGTCATGACTGAGAAAGGACATGTCCTCCTTCAGAACAGTACTATTACAACACAGGCTGGATTCTAAACTTTAAGGGAGAAGTGTGCTCTGCTAAGTGTTCCTGTCCTTGGATGCCAAGTGTACCGTGACTCTGGGAGTTTATCTTTAGAACCACTCCGTGCTGTTTGCTGCCCAAGTAGGTGTTTTTGTTCACAGTGATAGATGTGCGTCTTAATGCTCAGAAGAAGATCAGATAATGAGAGTAAGAGAGGCTGACAGACAAAACAAAATCCGGTACCTGGTTTAATGCCAATGCGAGCTCTGTGTAGAAAGGAACACAAGGCATCATCTAAATAAACCATGATTTTCCTAAAATGAATAGTCCTCGTGTGTGTGCTTGTGTGTGTGCCCACGTGTGTGCACATGTGCATGTATGCAGGTGTGCAATGTTTTTTCCAAATAGCGGACAGAACTCATTGATGAGCTTTGGATATAACCTCCCCTCCTCATTATGTTGTGCCAATTGTCAGTGGGGTTTGAAAGAGTCACTCAGGATGTTGGTATGTGGGGTGGCTCAATGTGACCCCAGCCCCCAGCTGCTGAGCCAGATTCACTCCCGTTGCCACCAGCCTGTCTCTGTCATTACGCAGGAGCAGGAAGACTTGGGTATGTGCCAACCGCAGGTCCCATCTTTCACGATCTTCAGCCTTATTCTTCATTCCCTGTTACGTCTGTGGTCCCAGCAAACACCAAAGACCAATGCAGGCAGCATGTCTCTCGTTTTCCTGCAGCAGTTCCCGTCAGTCGTGCCCGCTGCTGGTTATGCAAAGAGGGTTTTCACGCCTGAGTGGCCGGGAAAACCATGCCACTCGGCAGGTTTATCAAATCAATTTGTGCATTTAATTATTTAATTTCTGATTGGATTTATGGCCACAAAATCTTTTGATGAAACAAAATTCATGCAGAGTTCTGACATGTAAAACAGATCCAAGTGGGTGAGGGACCCAAGGTCGTTCCTTCTGCCCCCACCCTCTTCCTGGGTCAGCCTCCAAGGGAGGCCCTCAAAATACCCAGAACTCTTTCCAGAAGCCCAGTTTGGGACATGCCCATTTCTCCTATTACAGGAGAAAGAGCAGCCCTGTTTGCATGGCGAGGTAGAAAATGGGTGATTCATTCAGTCAATGGAAAAAAAACAAACAAACCCAAAACACAGTGGGCTCAGGAGATGGCTACTGTGGGCGTGTCCTGGCAGGGCCGGGGGCGAAGCCTGGGAAGCTGGCGATCAGGGCTAGAGGGAAGGAGCCATCCCAGGGCCAAGGACCAGGTTGTGCATCGCACATGAGACCGGGATCTCGGTGAGTGAGAGCGGTGATGACAATTCGGTAATACATTTATCCCCAGGTGCCCTGAGGCGTGTTCTGAGCTTTGATATTTTTATTTAACTGGAAGCGGTCAATCTGGAGCCTGTGAGGCAGGGAGGCTGGGTCTGCCCTGGGCCCGCGGCCACGCCACGCCATCTCCCGGCCTGCCTCTCAATGCAGAAGGCAGGGGGCCCACGTCCCTCTCACACTCATCCCCAGGTGCTCCGAGCTTCATCCTAGCTTAACAGCCACTTGGAAAGGGTTTGGTCTCATGTGTCACTACAAGAGAGACAGACTCGGGGGAAGTGCACTGGACTCAGAGGCTGTGTGACTTAGAGATGACAGGCAGGCTGTGTGTGCCCTGGGTACGTTTCTTAACCTCTCTGGGCCTAGTTTTTTCGTTTGTACAGTGAGATTGAAGACAATAGGGTCTACCATATGAGGAATGCATGAGGCAAACCCCGCAAAGTACGTGGAGTAGGGGCCAGTGCATCCTTAGTGTGTCCCCAATAAATGCTGGTTGTTACTATCACTGCCTCCGACCGAATGAAGCCTCTTCCTGGGCTTCTCTCCCAAGGAGGCCAAGTCACATTAGCATCGCACCACGTGGAGGGCTGTCTTCTGAAGGCCTTTAGCAAGAATTTATAGGAGAAAATCCCATGGTGTGCTAATAAGCAAATGCCAGATGCTCTCTGCTGAGCACCGTTATCTGCATTTTGTCATTTAAATCTCACACTGGCCTTGAGTGAGGACTGTTTAAATTCTGTTCCTGAGATGAAGAAACCAAGGCTCGACTCAGGGAATTTCGGGAACTTGCCCAAAGCCACACAGCCGGTCAGCAGGGAGCCCGGGCGAAAGCGCAGGTATCTGATTCCTCTCCGGTTTGGTTTGCCTGTTGTTTTGTGCTGCGGTCTTGTAGGTTCAGGAGCCGCTGGCACCGGGGCGAGGACAGTGGTGCCGCTTGAGGAGGTGCCAAAACTCAGTGTGGGGGCAGCATGGCCGGCAGGCCGCTTGGGTGGGCAGAGCAGAGGCTGACTGAGGCCTTCTGGGAGCCCAAGGGCCACTCCCGGGGTGGGAGTCACAGGCACAATGACCACGGGCTGGGCTGCGGCACTTCTGTCTTCAGCACCATTTTGTGAGTGTGTCCCCTCCTGCAGATTCTGGGTGAGAGAGCCCGCTTCGTGGAGGCCCAGCCAGGTGACACCAACAGACCCCTTAACCTCTCTGCGGTTTAGTTTCCTCCCCTTAGGAATGGGATTCACCAGCCCTGGCGTAGGGTAGTATGCCATGGAATTTGGTTAAATACGGCAGGTACTCCAGAGGCTTTTGTGATGTGTAGGTTGTCTGCATGGTGTCTGCCAGACAGAAATATCAGAAGTGCAAGGACAATGACAAGGAAAATGCCAGACAACCTCAAGTCTCTCCTTACACTTTGGGCTAAACATTTTTTACAGTATTGCCCTAGAAACTCTTGAGATCAGAAAACCCTCATTGCTCAAATAGAAATAATATCCTTTGCTGATGGCTGATTCACAACCACCCTTGGGGTAGAAGAGGAAGGAAGCTCAGAGTGTTGGGGACAGTACAGAGGGCTTGTAGGGGACAGAGCACAGATTTGAACCCAGGTCTGTCTGAGGAGGCCCTGACAGTTTTCCTGCACCATTTGATGCCCCCTGGGGTTCTGGACATTGCTAAAAAGAAATAACAAAGTGGACGTAATGTCTTGGTGCTTGTCCATCTTCTTCACCCTGGATCCTGCCTTAGCAATGGGATTGGCATGAGGACTCTCCGGATCTTTGTTAAATTGTGCTATAGAGAGAAACGCCCGGCATTGTTCTGTGTGCCTTCTGCCCTTGACCCCCCCAGGGTGGTTCCTGGGTCTCCCTGAGGAGGCAGTTGTCCAGTTCCTTCTGCCCACCCGAATGACACATGCCTAGCTGCCGAGACCACAGTTCCCTTGGAATCCTCATGCCCCTTGCAGCCAGGTCTTTGTAAAGTGTAGAAAAGCATCTCCCGCCAGCCCCACCCCGCCCCGCCCCGCCCCACCCCTGCAGATGGGCTCAGTTTCCAGCTCTCCCTGCCAATGGGCCGACTCTATGGTTGATTAGGGTAATGAGGCTTATGCAGGCTTCCTCTGTCCCTCCCCATCTCCTTGGCTAGGAAAGTGAGCCCACTGTCTATCAATACTGTGTGGCACCAGAAGAAAGCCCCTCTCCCTTCCTGCACCCAGCATCTGGTTGCCTGGAAACCAGGACAGAAGCCTCGAGCATCTTGGGTTTCTTTTTCATTTCCCTGCCAGGTCCCGAAAGCCAGCAGTGTTTGTTTTAAGCAGAACCTTTGCGCTGTGGAGGCTTGTCTCAACCTTGCCCAGAACGATTCCATCACCGTGCGTAAATGTGATGCAGGCAGACAGGGACAGCCACTCCTGGCTCAATGTCATTTGGTTATCGGCGTACAGAGTCATAATTAACAGTGAAAGCAGAAGATGGATTGTTTCAGGGGGAGCCAGGACGAGGATCAACTTGTGTGTGTGTGCGTGCGTGCGGCGCCCATGCACATGTGCTGAAATTGGCAGCGTTATGAATTGCAGCTTGCTGTAGCCACGTGCACAAGGGAAGAGAGATTTTTCCCCCCCCAAAAGAACAAAAGCCCATCTTGAAAATGAATGTCTGTGAAAAGCCACGCAATTCAGGGTAAAGGCTCTAAGACTGCTTGGCTCAGTCCTCACCCCCCCCCCGCCCCCCCCGCATCTATGTCTCAACAGGAATGTGAATCAACTTCAGCTAGGCTAAGAGGTGGGAGAGGGGAGGAGAGGATTTCAAAAATTACAAATGAGAAAAGACCTCCCCACCCCCACTCCAACCCTGTGGTGTAACCCTGAGAGGGCTTGCCAGGTTTACTACTAAACCTGGCCCCTCTTGCCTCAACTGTGTCCTGGTTCAGGCCACCTGGAAGCTGTATGTTCCCAAGGCTGAGAGGCATTCCATCCGGGGGGTGTGGGACTGCATGTGCCCTCTTGTAAGTCCGCCTGAGTTCCCAAAATATGAACTCTTTTGAGGAACCATCAAACCAGGCCCCCAGTGAGGAAGCCACATCCTAGGGATTATGAACCCACGTCTTGCGCCTTGTTCTGCCTTACCACCATAAATGTTGTCCCATTCTATAGACAAGAAGGGAGAGGCCCAGAGCAGCCAAGCGCCTTGCTAGAGGTTACACAGCAGGGGGCAGTAGAGCCTGAACTTGAACTACATAGCTTACTCAAAAGTCATTATAAGAAACACTTTATCTGACTTCCTGAATCTCAAGATCTTTCAGATACTGACTCTTCAAGCTGACAGTCTCTTGGAAAATTCTTATCACTCAGTGAATAAATCGAAATAGAGTTAATAATAGATAGGTATGTAGCATGTCTGAAAGGGTCTATTTGCTATGTCTTCTTGGTAGAGGTTTTTAACAAGTGCTTTGATGTACCTTTCACCGAGAGGTGGAAGTGTGGAATACTTTTATTATATAACCAAACCCACTTTTCTTCATCCCATTACTTGTGCCCCTTTCTGTTTGGGAAGTGCTGTGTGTTCAGTGGTATTTTCCTCACCAGAGGCTTCTCTCCTGACTTAAAGAATATTTTAGGGGAGCTGGGATGGCTCAGTGGGTTAAGCGCTCGCTTTTCAGCCTTGGGGACCAGGGATAGAGTCCCAGCCCCGGCCCGTGTGGACCCATATGCTGAACTGGGGAGTGCCCCCAGTTTGGTTCTCACTGGGGTGAGACCCCGGCCCAGTTCCTGCCCTGTGCAGCCCCGCCCACCTGTGGAATGAAACTATGTGGAAAACTAATGATGTGCAACTATGGAGACTATTCAGGGCCCTCCCCCTTCTCTCTGTCTCTCTCTCTCTCTCTCTCTCTCTCTCTCTCTCTCTCTCTCTCTGTCAAAAACAATAAAAATAAATCTTTAAAAAGAACATTTTAGAGGCAAAACAACGTGAAGACAGAGACTCATGAGTTTTACTCTCATCCTCATAAATAGCGGCGGCAAGTCACCGATATTTAGCCTTAGGAGTCTGATGCTCTCGGTTCAAATCTTGACTCCACCAGCTTCTTGCCTGTATGATTTAGAGCATGTTAATAGCACATCCAAGCCTCAGTTTATAACCTGTGAAATGGGGATAATAATGGTGTGAGTTACTGTAAAGAATAGAAGAACGGGTAAAAGGATGAGCATGGTGCCTAACAAATAAGGATTCAGTAAGCGAGTGGTAGCCACTGTCGTTGTTTAATTATCAACTTGAAGGTTCTAGGGTTGCCTAAGGCTGTGGGATAAATCACACTAGAAACCAGAAATTCCCAAACCTAAGAGAGGTGCTCAGAGAGGCTTTCCTGGTACAAAGAAGGTTTTGTCTCTGATCTTTGTCTTGTGACTCCTATATTCTTTAATTTTTTCTAAATCTTTAAAAGATTGTACTGGCTGATAGGGAACTATCTACATACCCGCCTTCTTAGTACAGGTAAGGGGGTTCCCATTCAAGCAGGGGCTTGAAGGCACAACATTCTGGGTTTCAGGGAAAGAATTTGAAACCACGGCCTTACAGGGGGGAAAAGTAGAAATTCTACCCTTGGCCCTTCAGAGAGAAATGCCCCCTCTGCTTTCTCCTCTTCCAGACACACCAGGAAAAGGGGTGGCTGGATTAAGAGCAGGGACGCTGTGACAGCTGAGGGGCGAGTTCTAATGTCTGTGCATGAAACCGGCCTTTACCATCCTTAACCATTTTCCACCTTCGCAGCTTTCCTCCTCCCGTGTGCAAACATGAACTGGGTCCCCACCTGCATGAGACAGGGTGTTAAGCATCAAGGTATACAACACACGTAAGAAACAGACCCTCCATCCCGAGGGTCTGTTTCTGGGCCCAAATGCCTCGTGTCCATCTCCGAGGCTCTGGCTCAGTGTCATCGCCTGGACCAGCTCCCCACAAGGTCTCAGCCTCCGCAGTGGGGACCGGGGTGGAATTGACACCTCGGTGCTTTGGGCCCGGACGGGATTCTAAGGCCAAGCAGAGCTCTGGCTTTTCTGCTTCATGCCTCCCTCCCCCAGCACCCCGTCACCTAGTGGGCCCCACTGCACCTATTACATCCAGCTCCTGGTCCACCACGGGGCTCAGGGGACAGAGCACCATTTCCCGTGGAAAGATGGCTCTTCTGGCCACTTTTTTTTTTTCTTCCCCAAATTCTCTCACCTCCACCTGCCCCAGATAAAGTCAGCCCAGTAATTTAGTAAGAGAATCACTTACCGTGTTTCCCTTTGCAGGAAATCATTTGCATTTTAATGCAGGTTTCCTGGAGCTCCAAGACCGGTAGAGACACCTAAAGGATCGCGTCTACTGGGGTGAACCTTAGGCGCCAAGGCCTAACATCTGGGCTCATAATTTTAAACATATGGTCCATTTCGAGTCATGCCATCCACCAGCCGGCTGCTCTGCTCCTGCCAGACTTTACCGCAGCCACACACTTAGCACCTTCGCTGTGTCTACTTACCATTCTTCAAACTGAAAGTGGTTGTCCTCGCTGCTGAGCAGGGAGGAGCTTTGGATTAGCTGACAGTGGCAACAGCTGTGGGATACGGCCCTGGGCCCTCCACCATGTCATTGCATCTGAGCCTCACAGCGAGCCCGGGGACGGGGGTGCCACTTGTCCCTCCTTACGGATGAGAACAGTCAGAGCTCAGTGTGTCCTCAGTCACAGACCGAGAAGCCGCAATTCCAACCCAAGTGCATGTGCTTTACTTCATCACACTGTGCCCCAGCCTGAGCCAAAGAGACCCTGAGATCGATTTTTAGCGGCTCGCAGTCATGATAATAGTGAACGCCAACACATTTATTATGCTAATAACGAGAGTTGGCTACCAGCCTTTTCATGCACATGCATCTGATTGTCCTGAGAACCTAAGGGGGAAGGTACTAACCTCACACGCATGGTGTGGTGAGGAAATGGGGCCTTTCAGTGACCTGCCAAAGACAAGGGCATGGAGACGTTGCTGCTGACTCATACTATGTGACTCTTGGCAAGTCCCTTTACCTCTGAGAGGGGAGGGGGCTTTCCTCCTCTGACAAATGAAGCCGTTGGCCTGGAAAATGGTGACGGTGCCTCCCAGGGCTTCCACACGGACTCCCCTGTGATGAGATTAGAAAGTGGAGCCAGCCTGGCCAGCCTCCCATCTGTACTCCCAGGATTTATTTACGCTCCGTGTCTCTGGCGACAACCTCTTGACCATATGGGCTGCCCTGGCATACAACAGGCTCAGTGACAGCCCTGGAGCCAAAGTGCTGGTGCCCCCCAAGGAGGGAATTTGGTCCTCCGAGTGCTGGCCTGCTGAAGGGGTCCCGTCCCTGGTGTCACCCTGGGCGGGCACCCACTGGCAGTGGCTCTCCCGCAGACAGTTCTGCCACGCGGCTCCTCGCCGGCTGCTGCTGCTGCCTTTATTGCCTCGTGATCTCTCCAGTCAGAAAATGTGAGGACTGCAGCTTTGGTTACAATCTGTTAACTCGCCAGCTCTCAGGGGCCCGGCCTGGGTCGAATCCAGCAAATTGCACTGTGCCTTGCCTCTCCTAACCACCATCATATTGCACACACGCAGAGCTCAGGACAGATACCCTTCTCTTCCTTGTCCCCAGGATAATTAAAAGCCCTCCCTGCTCTGTTGCAATGTGAGAGTGTTAGAAAAGATTTTGGAAATTCTAATGCATTGTGCTCACATTCATCGTTTGGTTCCTTTCTTTGTTGTTATTGTTGGTTACAGGAAGAAATGAGCCCTGAAACTGAAGGCTTGCAGCTTTAACCTGCAGGCCCCCTTTGGTGGCACTTAACGGATTGCCATAGGCCATGGGCTAGCTATCCCAGGTCCCCAGCTGGGGGAAGTGGCCCTGTTTTCACATTACTGTACACAGATGAGCTGGCTTTTGAGCCTATGACAAGTACTAAGGGCATAGTGTGACATCTTTACAGAATGATAAAGCTTGTTTGTTTTCCTGCTACATTAAAGGGCTATTACTTCTTTTCCAAATCCTCCGGCAATACCTGAGAAAACTACTGGAAATTTGTTTCAAAGACTTGGGATGGTACCAACACCTCTGGTTTGTTTGTTTTTTAAGATTTATTTATTGTTTTTGACAGAGAGAGAGAGATACAGAGACAGAGAAGGGGGAGGGCCCAGAGCAGTCTCCATAGTTGCACATCCTTGGTTTTCCCACACAGTTTCATTCCACAGGTGGGCGCGGGGCTGCACAGGGCAGGAACTGGGCCGGGGTCTCGCCCTGGTGAGAGCCGAACCGGGGGCACTCCCCAGTTCAGCATATGGGTCCACATGGGCCAGGGGCCGGGATTCGATCCTCGGTCCCTGGGGCTGCAAAGTGAGTGCTTAACCCACTGAGCCATCCCGGCTTCCCCCAATACACCTCTGTTTTTAAATGGCCGAAAAGACTATGGAAGATTATTTTTCTTTCTCTATGCAGCTCCCTCTTGCAATAACGCTGTTAAAAAGAAAGACCATAAGACAAGACCGGGAGAAAAGGGAAAAGAAAGAAAACCCTTTCAAGGGCATCTAGTCTAAAGAGGTGCCCAACTGATCATGGCATAGGCTGTTATTTTCTTTGAGGTGGAGGTGGCTCCCAGAGCTTACGGCTCCCCCCGAGGCTGAGCAGGTGGACCGCAGCACAAGGGGGAAGGATGTGCAGCATGTGCTGTTGCTGTTGTGGTTATTATCTCTAGTGAACCGGATCTTGCAGCACCCTGACTGCGGGAGCCTCTCTCACACAACTCAGGAACTTGGTCTTGAGTTGTGGGCCCGGGGCTGAATGGTGCTGATAAGATGAGCATTGTGTGCTTAGTGTAAGTGTTGGATTTGTGCTAAGTCTTAGCAGGTCAGCATCGTTGTGTGGTTGCAAGGTGTTTTCCAATGCTGGGACCTGGGAATCACTGGAGTTGGCTGACTCTGAGGTTGCATATATGGCGAGATCCAGGAGGAGGTCTGGCAGGGGGAGGAAGAGTCAGCTGGGGCAGCCCAGCCCACGAGGGCGTGAGGCCCCCACCTGAACTCCCTGGGCGAGTAGCTCAGGGCCCTGATGAGAAGACTTGAGAGGCTGTGGCAGGATCAGAGGGGGAGTGGGAGGGACTGAGAGACTGAGGTGTGGGGTGAGAACTGGCAGGTGAGACGGATTAGGCCTTTGCGTCTGGAATGATGAAGACCCAGGGAAAGCGGGCCTGAGCCTGGGAGTTCATGAAGAGGGTGAGCATGGCATGGTCAATGCCAGAACTCTCCACCAACAAGCAGGAGCAGCCCCTGACACTGGAAAAGGAGGGGCTGTGAGGCAGTTAACCCCCACAGCTGTCTCTGTGCCTGGCGTGTGTCAGGGCTGGATGTGAGGCAAAGACAGGATGAGTCCCCGCTAGTGGGAGGTCCCGCATAAGCGAAGGGGTTCTTCAGCAACTGGCTTCCTCTTCCAGCACTCGTGGCGTGTTGCTCTCAGCCAGGCACTGTCACGGGTGCTGGAGACAAAAGGGTGAAAGGATGCAGTCCCTCTTGCCATCAGGGAGCTAGCAGTGAATCAAAAGCATGATGGTCACTGCCACCTTGGAGTTTGGAATAAGGAGCAGTGGGAGTCTAAGAGAATGAAGGTCTGAATCAATCTGGAAATCCGGGAGAGCGCCAGCCATGGGGGAGGTTTGCCGGATGGACAGGTGAGGTGGCCTCATTCAATAATGGCTGCACCTACCATTTATCATGTACTTCCTAAATACCAGGCTCTGTGTTAGCAACACAGTGCAACATAGTGTAGTGCAGTACGGCTAAGTGTTGTGTGTAAGTGGAGTGGAGTATAACATAGTGGAGTGCATTATAGTGCAGTATGACATTGTGTGGTATAGGGTAATAAAGTGCAGTGTAGCATAGTGTACTATAGCGCAGTGTACGGGACAGTATAGCGTGGTATAGTATAATACAGTGGTGTAGCATGGTACAGCACAGTGCAGCTTAGTAGAGTGTAGTGTAATATAGTATCATTCAGCACAGTAGAGTATAGCATAATAGAGTGTAGCATAGTATAGTATAGCAGACTGTAGTAGAGTATAGTGTAGTATAGCCTAGTGTGGTACAGTATGGTATAGTAGCATAGCGTAGTGCAGTATGTATAATATAGAATAGTAGAGCATAGTATAGTATACTATAGTATACTGTAGTATAGTATAGTGTAGTATAACCCAGTGTAGTATACAGTATGGTAGAGTAGGGTAGCTTGGTGCAGTATAGTGTAATTTAGTATATTGCAGCATAGTATAGTATATACAACATAGTGCAGTATAGTATAGGGTAGTACAGTATGGTATAGTAGTATAGCGTAGTGCAGTATGTATAATACAGTGTAGTAGAGCATAGCATAGCATAGTATAGGACAGCATAGTGGAGTATATACAGTATACTGTAGCATAGTATAGGGTAGTGCAGTATGTATAATACAGTGTAGTAGAGCATAGCATAGCATAGTATAGGACAGCATAGTGGAGTATATACAGTATACTGTAGCATAGTATAGGGTAGTGCAGTATGTATAATACAGTGTAGTAGAGCATAGCATACTATAGTATAGGACAGCATAGTGGGGTATATATAGTATACTGTAGCATAGTATAGGGTAGTACAGTATGTATAATACAGTGTAGTAGAGCATAGCATAGTATAGTATAGGACAGCATAGTGGAGTATATATGGTATACTGTAGCATAGTATAGGGTAGTACAGTATGTATAATACAGTGTAGTAGAGCATAGCATAGTATAGTATAGGACAGCATAGTGGAGTATATATAGTATACTGTAGCATAGTATAGGGTAGTACAGTATGTATACTGTACAGTGTAGTAGAGCATAGCATAGTATAGTGTAGGACAGCATAGTGGAGTATATATAGTATACTGTAGCATAGTATAGGGTAGTACAGTATGTATAATACAGTGTAGTAGAGCATAGCATAGTATAGTATAGGACAGCATAGTGGAGTATATATAGTATACTGTAGCATAGTATAGGGTAGTACAGTATGTATAATACAGTGTAGTAGAGCATAGCATAGTATAGTGTAGGACAGCATAGTGGAGCATAGTATACTGTACCATAGTATAGTGTAGTGTAATATAGTGTAACGTGAGGTAGAAGCCAAGATTTGACCCAAGACTGATCTGTTGCAAAGCTGACCCCTTGACCACTGTATCATATGCCTTTCCTGTGTATAGCATTGGTCCCAAGGAGGGTGACAGAAGTTGGGCACAAAAGGGACATTGACATTGATTTGGGGATATCTGATCATTCTCCCCAGCATCTGAGGTCGGCATCCTAAACAACAGCCTTGGCCTCCAGTCACCTACCCTCCCGTCGTGGGTAAGATGACCAGGCAGGAGTATCCAGGGCCGGGCGGCCAGGCAGACCTCACATTACAGGCATTGAGACCCCCATAGGCAGCCAGGCTTCTGCGACCTCGCCTCACACGTGCTCAGCTTCGTGGCAAGCGGCCATCCAGGTCTCTGGGCGCTTCTGCTGAGCTCTCCTGCGAGGGAGGGTCAGCGTCCTGCTTTCTCCTCCTTAATCCCAAGCAGTGGGTGGTGGGCATGAAACCTGAGGTGGGGATGGCTCTACTTGCAGGCCTTGTTTCCCTTAAACGTGAAGACTTGGACCAGGGAACAGTCTTGCTCTCAGCTCCTCCTGGGAGCTAGGCAGTGGAGAAGCCGGGCTGGTAGGAAATGAAAAATGGTGAGCAGGAGCCATTTTCCTGGTGGGCTCGGGCCCCAGGAGTGTGTCAGTCTTTGCGCTGAATGCACACCCCTGTCTGTTCTGTTCTTCATTTATTGTTGCTCATCTTCCCAAGTGTAGTTAAAGTTCATGGCAAGAGGAGTGCAGGGAGCCATGGGGTGGAGCTGCTGACCGTGAGAGGCGGCCAGACGGGAGTGCTTAGGCCGGGGCTCCCGTGCCGGGTTCCATGGTGCCACGTGGAACATTCCACGCCTGGAGGGAAGCGTGGCTTTATCAGCTTGGTGGGGCCTTCCCTGACCCCCTATCCAAATAGCAACCTTTCCTACCACTTCCTGTTCCTGTTTAGCCCTAGTGCCACACTGTATATTTTACTTATTATGATTGTTTTTTGTTTGTTTTTTACCTCGTTTTGTTCCCTGCTCTATCCTCAGTGCCTAGAATAAGCTCTGGAGCCGAGTACATGTTCAGCAAGCACTTGCTCAGTGAATGCTTAGGATGGAACCCGGCGTGTGATGGGCACTGAGCATGGCAGTGACCGGAAAGCCCCATTCTTGGCCATTGTCACAACTTCCTCCCCCGCCGTAACACGTGGAAGTACAAGGTGGCAGCACAGGTGACCCAAGGTCAGAGATAGGAAGACAGTGTGAGATCCTGAAAACACGAGCTGACTTTAGAGCCCTGGGCACTTGAGAATGAATGGAGTGTGTCCTGTAGCCTGCGGTGTGATGGGCGTGGGGTGGGCAGGGCCTGGGGTCTGCTGCTCCACACGCCTGCCGGCCAGGTGCTGCCGGTTTGCTAGGAACACCTCCCTGCCCGGCCCCTCCCCCTAAAGTCCCAGCAAAATGCCCAGAACTGGGAATGGTGACAACAGGGGGATGTCACCAGTGCCCCGCTGACAGGCCACACTGGCTAAGAAATGTGAGCCTTTCAGCTTCACCCTGCCACTACCCAGCACCTGTCATCATGAATTGGACATTTTTGTTCTGAAATCGAGCACAGAGAGTGCTTTCTGACCGTAGTGGCAAACTTCCCTGGAGGAATGTTGCCCAACTTTGTCATCACTTTTTTAATGAGCAAGAGTCCCCTACCTGGGCCCTTAGGAGCTTAAAACGTATCTGAACCTCACCACCGGGTTTTCAATTAATTGAAATGCTACCTGGCGATCATTCAGGAAAATTGTACAATTGATTTCTACAGTGTTATGAATTATTTATAATCGTTCAGAACCTGAACAGTCAAGTTACTCTGATAAAGAAAGGGAACCACCTTCTCTCCAAAGAAACTTTTGGCCTGAGGTTGTGCCTTCAGTGTGTATGTGACAACTTATTAGATAATTGCTTAGACTTGCTAACTCTTTATTTTGTCTTCCTTTTTTTCTCTTGTAAAATAATTACTATTTTAACCCTGCATGAACCTTATAAAAGCGCTCTCATATCCCACTAGCCTGGCTTAGTTTCT
This sequence comes from Craseonycteris thonglongyai, assembly GCA_004027555.1. Lineage (NCBI taxonomy): Eukaryota > Metazoa > Chordata > Mammalia > Chiroptera > Craseonycteridae > Craseonycteris > Craseonycteris thonglongyai. The sequence continues at coordinate 31,854 of PVKE010005943.1, forward strand.
TTCCTTTTTTTCTCTTTTCCAGAAGTTTTGCCTCCGCCCACTTTCACCCATGCCCTGTTTGTTCCTTTTCCTCTGTCCCTCTGTTATGTTTACTGTTCCTATTAATTTTTTTTGTATTGTAAATTGATGGAAGTTCAATGAAGGAAATTTGAGAAAAAAAGTGCAAAAACCCAACCACCTGATTAAAAAACACACACACCAAAAATACACACAAAAACTCTATATGTGCATTTTAAAAAACATTTCCATTGTAGACTGTTCTCCCTTCCTTTCTTTTCTTTTCTTGTATTTTTTTTTTTAAAAGAGACTGATTTTGTAACCTCTTTTTCCCCCACTTCAGGTGGAATGGACATTTCCCCATATCACAGGGTATTTTTCCACCACCTGCTTGAATGGATGCTTAGTACTCCCTCACAGGGATGAGCTACACTTTATTATTAAGCCAATCCTCTATTATTGAGCCTTAAGGTAATCCTCCCCACCCTTTTTATCTCTATAAATAGTGCTCCAAGGGATGTCCTCAAGAGAAAATAAATCTTTGTGCAAAGCTTGGCATTTTCTCAGAATAAATTCCTGGAGGTGGGGTGGCAGATCCTCGAGTGTGATCGTTCGTCACGCTTCTTGGAGCTCTGGGGTCTGGGGACTCAAGTGCATCCCCCACACCCAGGGCAAGGCAGATCGGGTAGTGAGCTTGGCCCCTCCCCCTTTCCTGCACGTCTGCTGATGACCGTGGCCCTGAAGACCCCCTTTCTTCTTTGGGGAGGTGGTGCCAGTGAGCAGCTGTATGTCTGTAAATCCACGTTTCCACTCACTCTGACCTGGGGTTAGCCGTCTTCAACATCTGCTGGAAAAATCCTAGCAAGGCCAAGTCCTGGCTTAGAGTTGCCATGGTGACAGACAATGACAATAATACTTTATCTACCTCCCACCCCAGATCTTCAGAAGTTCTCTTCAGAAGACACCGGGGAAAATAAAATACCTGCTTTATCAGTAAGGCAGATTCATCCTATTCCAACCCAGTGCGGGGCCCCTCTCTGAAAAGCTAATGACCAGGAAGATATCACATGGATCTTATAAAAATACCACTGCCATGCTCTCTTTTTACTGCTTTTTTTCTTTTTCTTTTTTTACTTGCTTTCCCCTGCTTTCAGTATATCCCAAATAATATTAGATTTCCAAAAGTCAGTCTAAACATATGGCTAGACCACTGACAAGGAAGGGGCATTAAAAACAAGAGCGCACAGACCAAATGAAAAAGACTTTTTGAAACAATCAGGGAAATTTGATTATGGCCTGAGTATTGGAGGACAAGCATGTGCACACACAAGTGCGCACGCATGCGCGCGCGTGCGCGCGCGCGCGCACACACACACACACACACACACACACAATCAACTCATGCAGGTTCGATAATGGCCTTGTGGTTATATGAGAATATGACCATGATTCTTGAGGTGCATACTGAAGTATGCGCAGATGAGATGACATGATGTTTTGGATTGGCTTTCAAATCGTTTAGCAAAGAAAAAGCAAGAGAGAGAAGATCAATGAGACAAATGTGGCCATATTGTAATAATCTCGAACTTTGATGATAGATTTAAAAATCGTATTCTTCCCACTTTCAGTATGTATCAAAAAATTTTTAATAAGAACAATGTAATGTGCTTTATACTCATTATTTCCAACAAAGCATTGAAATGGTCATGACAGAAAAACTTCAGATCTCTCACATTTATTTTCTTTAAATTACACACTGATTTACCCCACCATCATTTCAGGGCTCAGCGGCCCTAGTATCAAGTGCTGGTTCCAAAGTCCCAGTCTCAAAGCTACAGGGGAGACCTCCCCTCCCTAGATGCCAATCAGTGGAACAAAGGCCGAAGTCACCCCTGACCTCCCCTCCAAGGTGAGGCCTAGGTGTGGCGACTCCCTGATGGTTTTCAGAGGCGGTTCCCATGCACCTTCTGTAATTTAACACTCAAACAAGTATTATTCACACAGAAAAGGTTTTTACTGCAGTTTGCACACAAGGGTCTGCAAAAGTGAACCCTCTTCCTTCAGCATTCTTTTGTCCTTGGTTGCTAGGCATTCTATTGCTGACGAGCACAATGTTTACTTGTATTTATTTTATTTGCCCTTGTATTTGAAGAGTCTGGGCAGCCCCCAGATGCAGGGGCCGGGGACTTTCTGAGGGATGGAACGCTCTAGGCAGCTGTGTGTCCATGTCTGCATCTTGGTGGTAGATTCTTCCCACACAAGACCAAGGCCTGGATAGGTGCTTGGGTCTCTGCTTGAAGCAGCAAGTGTGGGATTCCCCTGGGAGACACAGATTCAACGGACTTCAGAAAACGGTGCAGAAGAAAGTGCTGACCATTTCTTCAACTCTCAATTACCCACAGCGAGGATTTTCTTTGCAAAATAAATGTTTTAAAATAAGTCATCTTATGAAAGGCTCAAATAATAATGCAGAAGTAAAAAGCAGAAGTCCTGATCCTTATCTATCGCCAATGATAACCACCATGAACAATTTGACCTGATCTCTGATCTTGTGGAACCCACAGCTCCTTGGGGGTCATTCTAAAGACCTGCTGGGTGTAGGGTTTGCAGGGACAGCACTGATTCCCACCTGTAAGAAGCTTATGAGGTCTGGGGTCCAGAAGGTCTGTAAGAAGAGCTCTAAGTGATGGGTTAGCTCCGCGTTATAATCGTAGGTCACATCACACCCATTTAGAGAAGGAAAGGAAAGGAAAGCTTTTGTTTCCTCCACTCACAGTACTTTGGACACCAAATGTGTGGGGACTTCTCCCACATCAAGCAGTTCTCTGCAGACACCAGAGGGTGTCCTACGGCTCTGTTCTGATACTAACTACCCGGCCATAGTACAGACCCCACAGGTGAAGGACTCAGCCCCACAAGACTGCCCCTATTCCAGATGCTAGTCACAAGTCCCAGGTTGTCACCTGTGCTTCTGACTGGCTACAAATCGGGGGTTCCCATGATCCCCTCTGCAGGTTTGGTAACTTGCTAGAATGGCTCACAGCATTCTGGGAAATACTCTCTCCTGTTTGCCAGTTTATTATAAAGGATACAGATGAGCAGTTGGATTAAGAGGGACATAGGGTGAGATCTGGAAGGTCCCACGCACAGGACTTCTGTCCCCATGGAGTTGGGGTGTACCAGCCTCCTAGCATATGGATATGCTCTGCAATGTAGAAATGCCAAACCCTATAGTTGAGTGACTTTTGTGGAGGCTTCATCACGCAGGAACACTCAATCACTAACACCATCCCCCGTACCTCACTTCTCCCTGGACAGTGGAGAATGGGCTGAAAGTTCCAAGCATCTAGACCTGGCTCAGACTACCTCGTCATCAGCCCCCAGCTGAAGTTACCCAGAAGCCCACCAAGACTTGCCTCATCAGAACAAGAGATGCTCCTCTCACCCAGGAAATTCCAAGGGACTTAGCAGCTCTGTGTCAAGAAATGGGATCAAAGACCAAGTATTAGAACTAAAGATGCTCCTGTCACCCCTATCATTCAGGAAATCACCAGGGTTTTAGAAGTTTTGTGTCAGGAACTGGGGATAGAGACCAAATATGTTTCTTATTATGTCACAAGTACAAATCTACTAGTGAGAACAGAAGTCATAGGAAGCGCCAGGTAACATTTGAGCAATACTCCAAAGGTTGGGAAAGATCGTGGGTCACGGAGAAGAGAAGACTCTCCAGTGGGGGTTGGGGGGGGAGGGAGGCAAGGAGGGGATCAGGGCCAGGCTTCTGCATGTCTGTAAGTATAGTGATGGTGTCCATTAGGAATCTTCCATATGCATATGATAGAAAATCTAACCCAAATTGGCTTAGGCAAAAGGAGATTATATTTATTCATGTAATTAAGTTCAGGGGATACACTGAGTATAGGCATGGCTTGGTCGAGGGACTCATAGAATATCAAACCATATCCCTCCGTTCGGTTCTTCTTGTGGACTTCCTTCTCAGACTACATTTGGTGGGTAGGACAGTGTGGCCAGCAGCTCCAAAGCCCAAAGTGTGGGGCTACAGAGAAGAGAGCGCGCCTTACCCTCTCAGCTTCTGGATAAGCACAGGGTAAGGCAGTCCCTGTCACTGAGATGGAGAGTATGCTAATCGACCAGCATGAGTCACATGCTCAGAGGAGAGGGTAGCTATTATGAAAAGGAGATTTGGGGTTCTGCTGGTAGAAGAGGGATACATTGGCTCCCAGAGGAAGCGTGCAGAACATGGCCTCCCCAGAGAGTCTAAATCTGATGAGATCTCTGCCAGTCCTTCTTGTAGGAGCCTGTTCAGGAGCAGAAGTCTACAATAAGGAGATTAAGTGGAGCAAAGACTCTTCACTCAACTCTGGGGAGACTATTTTGCTTCAAGAGTTCTGGGAGGGTGACTTAGGTGGACCACGCCTTCCTCTGTCAGGAATTCCCAGAACCTCCTAAAGAGAAGCAGGTTGCCTGGAACACAAATCCAAGCCTGGGGGCTGGAGGTGACTGGATGGTTCTGGCTTCTGGAAACAATTAGTCACCTAGAGAGTCTGTGTACAGGAAACTCAGGACAGTGTGTGTTCAGAGTGTCTAGCGTGGTGTCTGGGTGGGCTAAGGAGTGAACGGGGCCCCTGCCATTGGCCAGGGACAAGGCACCTATACTCTGCGCACCCTGAAGGCTAAGAAAGAGGATGGCTTGTCTAGGAGGCCCATGGCTCTGCAAAGAGACAGCCCCTGAGGTGCCACTCTAGGGCACAAACCCAGGAGTGGCCTGAAGACAAAGCCCTACTTCTGTGTGGTCCAATAGAATCCTCGCCACCCCTTTGGGGACTCTGTTACTCCAGCCAGGACATGGAAGGGGCTCATCATTGCAGCTTCAAACAACCCCCCACCCCACCCCCATGGAAACACTGTGATGAACTTTTGTTTCATTCCTGTTTTCATTCTTCCCCAATGTCCAGGTGTTGTCTTCCACAGGAACTGAACAATACACAGAGGGAGACCTGTAGATATGAAGGAAAGGAAGATGAATGAGAGTTTGGAAGAAAATCAGGTGTAGCTTGAGATGAATGTGTTGCCTTAGAAAGGTTACAGAAGAACAGGTTGATTTTAACTGACAACCGGAAGTAAACGCGAACTGGCATCTCAGGGCTCGGTTGGGACACAGAGCAGGCAGAGGAGTTAGCCTTTGGAGAAGTCACACTTTTCACTCCACTTTGCCCATTTTGAAAAGAAATCTTTCCATGTGTCTTATGGAGGGCTATGCCTCCTGAACACGGGACATACAGGATGGTCTGTCTTTTTGTGTTGACATTGTCATTATGAGCATCAGGTGTAATACTTCCTGGAGTGTGCAGCATGTTTGACACAATCAGAAGTTCACACAACTCTAGGCTGGCCATAATTTTTAAAGAAAATCACCAAGGAACACTCAAAACCTAGGGATAGAAGGTTCTAGTAGCCACCGTATTCCTTGGCTTTTGGCTCCTTCCTTCATCTTCCAAAGTTGGCGGCATAGAATCTCTGGATCTCCTCTTTCTCTCCCACTGCGCCTGTCAGAACATCCACTTTTCCTCTTCTATAGGTGAATCTCTCTCTGAGAATTTTAAGTGCCCCTTAGAAGTGGGTTATAAGGACCCTACGATTCCATTTAGGGTCCACCCAGGTGATCCGGGACAATCTTCCCATTGCAAGATCCATAATTCAATTATATCCACAAAGTCCCTTTTACCATAAAAAGGTACAACTACTGGTTCCAAGGAATAGACCCTGGATATGATTTGGGGGGCCATTATTCAGGTTACCACAGTGACAGTGACATCCAATTGTAAGTCTATAACCATACTGGAGGCACATGGAATGGGCGGGTCCCTCTATCTCTGACCTTTAGCAGCATTGTTCATCAGCCAGCTGGCATGGCTGTTGGACAGAAAGTTCTCACAGGAACTTTGCATGCATTATCATGTTTGTTGCAATAATGTGAAGTGTATCTTTGTAAGGCAGGTGCGCACGCCGACCTTTCTATTTGAAACCCATGGTGGACAGCCAGAGTTCATTTCCATCTGCCTCCCATGAGAATGGCGAAGTCATCAGCTGTCAGGTGACTATGTCAGGGCACTAGTCCTGGAAAGCCATGAATACCTCCCCGTGGCGGGCCCCAGGCTGCTGTTCTTTGATCACTGATGTTGAGGCTGATTTTCTCGGGCCTCCTTTGCTTTCTGCTGTCCACACCTGAGAAGCTGGGCCTGCCTCTCTGAGGTCTCCATGCAGCGGGGATGGGGGAGCAGATCACAGGGCTTTGGGTAAAGTAAGAACAGGTAAGTCTTGGCAGAGGGGCCAGAGAAAAGGACTCTTCTATTCCCTCCTGCCACTGTGAGTCGACTTTAATGTTTCTCTTTTAAGTCCTGAGCTGTTTTGTGGGCTTCATTCTAAATATTCTGAAATATTGAAGATAGACGAGATCATTAGGCTGCTGGGTTCTGAGTAACTGAAGCTTTCCAGGATCATCCTCAAAGTTAGCAGATTCCCTGAGGTCTGCTGTGCATTCCAGCCTGTTCTGACGACTGAGGTCGTGAGTCTCCTCACGGTGCTAGTCTCTCCTCATCATGAGCAAGATCATGCTGAATAAGTAAAAGAGATGTAAGAAAGAACTGGAAGAGCTTTACAGAATTCAACCGCAGCTTTCCTTGAGCTCTTGGCTCTGAACAAACCTAAAGCAGACTGTTTGCTGTTTTGAAATTTCTTGTGGCCCCAGACGATACCTCTCAGAGGTCCATGTCATGTTTTTATCTTTTTCTCCCATGGAGCTCCGTCTCCCATTGTTTGTGAAGTTTCCTCTATAGGCGTCAGGACTATGCAACAGCACTGGCTTCTGCCGCCACTGCCCAAACAGGGGTGCCCATTGGGTCCTTTGAGATTTCACTGTCAGAGTCCACTGCTGGGCCCTTCCAGACCTTCTCCCCAGTAATATGGTCACAGAGACTCCATGTACCGAGCGCCCGGCACTATGCTAAGGGTTCACCACTTAGTGTCTCTTTAATCTATGCACACAACTCTGTGAGGGAGCCAGGAGTGTTTCCATTTTTCAGATGAAGAAATTGAGACTCAGAGATGTCAACTTGCCAAGAATCCCAGTGACTGGGTTGCTTTACACCGTCAATTGCCTTTTAAGCAAATTAAACGTTGATGAAAATAGTCGTTCATAGTTCACTCCTTTAGCCTTTCAGGTGACTGCCATTTCTGTGTGCAGACCTGCCTTTCTGGTCCAGTCAGTATTGGAGCTAAGAAGGGGTGAAGCTGTGATTCTAGAGGCCAGTGGTTTCTTCTGGGTGACACTCTGTCTGAGTTTTTGAACCCAAGGCCCCCTGCTGTCACCTCCTCAAGAAAACGTGGGGATGGTGTAGTATTAGATGGGGAGGCTCAATGGCCGAGTGACTTGCTTGTCGCATTTCCAGGTCCCATCTATCGTGCCAGCCCACACGGTCCTGTCCAGCTCACCTGAGTTTTCCTTGTCCCTGTGCAGTTTTGCCCGTTTTGACGGGGCCCTCCTCTGTCTTCTCATACCCAGTACCTGGGTCCCAGACCCCGTAAGGAAGCAACACACTCGTGAAGGGCTCGCTTCTCAATGGAACTCAGCTTACCGAGGTTTTCTTGCATCCCAGTGCTCTGACGTAGCCTGATAGAAAAGCACGCTTTTCACTTAGCCCCGGTTTCTTTGTTGTGATTCCAAAAGCAAAGGTCTTGCTTTCTAAGGTCCTACATTGTAACCAGAAGCAGAAGTCCCACCTGTTTGCTCGGCTTCTGTTCTCTCTACTCCTTTCTCAGGGGACTGGTGTGAGGCGCTAGGGTGGAACACACTCTACGACAAGCCTAGAATGACCCCGGAGCCCGGGTTTACGCCAGCCAGTGCCCAGGACGCTCTATGGCTCCACTCCTACTCGGATGGATCCATGCTGTCCCTCCATCTAAGAGGAAACACTGGGGATGTAACCAGAGCTCTTGCAACATAGCAGGTGAGGACGCCTGCATCTTACCTGTAGGTGCTTGCCACCAAATTGTTGTGTGGCCTTAGGCTTCTCCTCACCTCTTTGGACTCTCATTTTCTCATTTGCAAAGGAAGGACTTTCTGCTTTCCTATCTTAGTTGAGAAATGAGCGGGAGCACTTTAAGATTCTAGCTCAGCTTTTGCTTAAGAAAAAGAAGAGGGTGCTTGGTGATAGCTGAGTTCCGGGGACTTGAGAGCCTCGTCATGCTACCTCAGTTATTAACTGGTGATGCTAATGTATACACAAGGCACTAATTCTTTATTGAAAAAAAATAAGATGGTGGCTAATTTGATTTGAATGCTCCGGTCTGGGCGTATGCTTCATGATTTTTAATCCAATTAGTGTTGGAGATACTTCTGATTCTAAGGGTATCTGGTTGCTGCTTATGGTATAAGTTGTATGACCCCATGACTCATGTTTCAAGAAGGGACAAGTAGGGGCCTATAGTCAATAAAAAGGGTCTATTTATATGGTTGCTTTGCTTTTTTGTTATTAAACCCAAGTGGCACGGAACAGAGGCCTTGCTTTCAGCTCAGATTTCTGTAAGCAGAAAATCTATTGATAATTTCAACTTGAAAATTTTCCATATGAATTAGAATTATTTTTTCACAGGGTCTCAAAACATCCTACTTGAAAGGAAACAAAAGCTGCTATCATGACTACCACCAGGGGAACATTCTAGAAGTCTTGGCTCAGAGAGCAGGGGTCCATAAGCCAGTGGGATCAGCTCTTGATGTGAGCTGAATTGTATGGGTGGGCGACCTTCAGGGTCTGATTCACCTTGGCAGCCTGAACCACTCTTCAAAGAAGCAGCCTTTTCACTGAGAAAATAATGCCCCAAATCAAATTTTCAATTCTGTTTTGTTGGCACCACATCAATTTAATACTCTGAAACTTCGAGGGAGAATATGTGTTTGTAGTAACATTGTGGGGCAATTTTCACACTTACATTTTCTTTACCCATTAAAGCCTCTCATCACTCTCAAAGTGATTTCATAATAAGAAACTTCTGTCCTTGGCTGATGTTGATAAAGGTCACATGAAACCGCCAAAGACATGACACAAATTATGCCCAGTTGCCCCTGTGATAAGTCAACCTCTGATCCAATTTTTATGTCACAGAAAATTGAAAAGAAAACAGAAAAGGGTGAAAATGTTAGGAAAGCTCTTTGTTGATGTCTTCTTTTTGAGAACAAATGTTTTGAGCTGTGACCTGCTTGCTGTGATTGGTGTGGAAGAGCGAGTGGTGTATAGCATTGGTCAGAAGGGAATGTTGCTAAATAGTTCTGGTGTTATTTCACAAGATAGAATTTAATATCTCTGCTGCTGAGGCTCTCAGGTAACCAGAAAAAAAAAATGGGACGATAACTCTGACATAATTTCAGCAGGGAAAAAAATATTCCGGGGACATGATTACCCATAATGCCCTCTACGATGGATCTGGCTCTGTATGTTCAATTAAGTATAAAAACATAGATGCGACCAACTAAAATACTACAGAAATGAAAAACAAATACGGTCCCATCAGTAAAATGCTGTGGAGAAAGTATGAAAAAACATACCTCCGTCAAGAATGTGGAAAACAGGGAGTGGCCTTGAAATAACATTTCTTTCTCTGACGGTTCTAGGAAAATCAAAACCATATTGAGCTTTGGATCAGGGCTCGTGGCAAAGGGGGGTAGTGACAAGATTATTTCTTCTTGGCCCTTCTAAGAGTGGGATTAGTTAATTGAATCTGTGGTTTTTAGATTTAGTTGGTGCTTCTGGCATGGCTGCTGGATGGACCCGGTTCTTGGGTCCATTTCCCCCCCCCCCGGGTCCTATGCCCAGATTTACGGAATGAGAAGGGAAGAGTCAGCAGTCCGTCAGCGCCCCGGCCTGTTTAGACAGCCTGAGGCAATGAGACACATATTTGTTTGAGCAGCACTTAAATACTTAGATGTCACCAGGTACCGGGAGAAAAGACACTTTTTTTCATAGATGCATTCCTATTCGATTATCTCAAATCCAAAATGGCAGGAGAGGACGGGTAGTTGGGAAAGGAGGAATGAAATTCCAAACTCCAAAAGATTCCTCAACCCTAAGAAATGGAAAGAAAAAAGAAAAAAACTAAACTAAAATATTTCGGTCTGTAAGGCAGAGGGAGCGCAGGGGAACTCACTGATTTCCCTCTTCCACCTAACTGTACAGCTTAGAACTTTTATAAAATGATTAAGAGCTAGCAATTGCCTCTCACAAGATCTCCAAATATAAGAACGAGATCTCAAAGGAATTCCTATATGAATTTTGTTTCTATCCCCCTATCCCATCAACATCAGCATTTATGATTAAACTTCTTACTAAGTACATAACAGGTGGCCTAGTCTTGTCTCTAGTTAATAATCAGGGCATTTGTGACCCAAATAATGTCTTTCCTTAAGTACAATTACTGTGCCCAAACTGTAAATGAACCCAAAGCAAACAGCCCCTGCCAGTTCTCAGGAGAACAAAAAGTACTTGGACTTTCTGGTGATGAGCTCCCACTGTTTCTCACCAAAATCTCTCAAGTTTTAAGTTAGAATTCCTCAGTCAGTGGGGTAGTACTAACAATTGCAGAGCATGCAACCAGACCCCCATACTTCAGTTGGACCACATTCTACCCCTGCATGGCTGATTGACCACATAAAAGTCAGGTGACCTGGACTACATCTAATTTCCTCATTAATTTAAGGGATTGAGCTGGGACAGATCATCTAAAAAAACTCACCCTCCCCTTTCCCAAGTCAAGGAACTAATAAAAATTCAGTTTTTAAAAAGAAGGTTAAGGCTCACGCTTATTAAATATCTTAATGTTTTAGCCCATCTGTGTTTATAAATTGTATACTTTAATTGCTTTTTAGAGGGCAGAATAAAAATTCATGAGTCCAGAAAAAAAATATTTACAATGGTTTAAAAATATGAATAGCCAAAGAGCATCCTGGTCGTATCCAAATATCTTGGGTAACTCTGAGAGATGAGAAAATCATATTCTGATTGCTAGTTTATAATCCTCACCATTAGTACGTTTTTTCCTTAGGTGTGAGTGACAATCTTGCCCAAATAATTCGACTTTCTAAATGTCCAAAACAAACCAAAGTAACCAAATGCAAAAAGAAACAAACAATGAGAAAGAAAAACAAGTAAAAAAAAAAAAAAAGTGATCCAAATTCTTGCCTCTTACATCATACTAAATCAAGATTATGCCCTCAGATGTTTTCTTTTGGAATTCAGACATTTCAAGTGCTTTGTATATGATCGCTTCAGACACTGCCCACTGGGGACACAGGAGAATGGGAACAAATGGTTTCTCTCCAACTTACCTCTTCATAACTGGGTTGGGAGCGGGGGTCCTAGTAGGGCACTTGGTAGAATTTCAGCAAGAAGAAGGCTTTTCCTAATTCTTCCCCCTTTTCTTTCTTCCCCTCATTCTCTGCTTTACAACAGAAAAAGCAGGGTACAGAGCAGTGTCTTTTTGAGGCAGCCAAGTAGAACATTTAGAGAGAATTGGACAACTTTGAATCTAGTTCCCATGTGGCCATCATTCATGTGATTTGGAGCAAAGATCCCTGAGACTCAGTTTCCCCACCAGTGAAAAGAAAAGTGGGACTACCTGAATGGTCTCCCAGGTCCCATCCCAGTCTAACATTTCATGGCTCCAACACATCACCTTTAAATATTCGGCAAGTTTCTCAGAGATATAGCTTGTTTAAAGAAGCAGAACTTTCCAGAAAGATGAAAAGATTTGTAAGTTTAGAACAGTTTTTGGTACATCTCTTTCTCTCAATAATTAAAATCTTTAGAGATAATTTTCATTTGAAGTTAATTCTGAATAGTTTAGGGTTAAGAAACATATTGGCCCTAAGTACTTGTTCATTCCAAGATGACTGAGGTTTTAAATATTTAACTTGTAAATATTGTGATTCAGACAAACATCACTTTATGAACAAGGAAGTTCAGGAGATTAAAATCCAGGAACACCATATTGCACTTGGGTCACGTTATAGATTGTGCAATGTCGTGACTACATACTCATTGTTTGGGGCAAGAGATTCCAGTTAAGGATATATATTTTTGAGTTGTGGTGGCCTGCTTCCTCAGAATGCTCTCCATCATTTTTCCCTTCCTTTGCTCTTTTAAAATTCTATGACTCTTCAAAGAGGCTACCCCAAATATCAGCAGGGTCTTTGGTTCTGTATTCGCCTGGGTCTACAGCATCAGTATTGGCACTTCAGTTACCTGAGCATGACAAAAATCTCAGATCATGTGCAGCGGGAAGTCATTCTGTGCCAGTTATGAATTTATTGCCTCTAGGCTCCAAATTCACCCTCAGTTGCCTGCTTTGGGGAAATGTAGAGAACCCCTTAAATGTTTTCCGTTGTCAGATGGCTTAATACCAAGCTGTGTCGGTAGAGGGCGCTGGAGAGACGTTGCGGCAGGAGGGCGTTTTTCTGGTTCCAGCTCTTGGACCCAACCTCACTTCTCCAACACCAGGTTTCCGTGGCTCCTGTGGCTTCCCGAGTATTTGGCCCCTGCAGTGTACATGGTCAATAGCACCCAGTAGCTAGTGGGTTCCCCTAGGGTCCCCTGGAACGATTTTGTCTGGGAAGACCTCCAGTGAGACAGGACCCTGTGAAGTGAAAAGGCACAGCAACTTCCCTGCAGCCCGGTGAGCCGCAGCAGTGCCCTCCGACAAAGTGGACCTCAGCCCTGAGGGCGGGGCTCCTCTCTGGGCTCTGTACGCCAGCCATAGGGACAGTGACTGCCCCTTGTATCTGCTACGCCTGCATTCCTTCGAGTTCTATTATATTTATCCATTGGGAGCCAATCCCCCATTATTCCAGGCCTACCTTGTAGTTTATACTTCTTTATGTTAAACTTATGCAAATTACTATGGGGTTTCTCTATCCTGGTTGTACCCTGATGGACATTTATCCCAAGGTAAACAATTACATATATTTATGGAGAGAGAGACATTGGTTTTAACCTGGAACAAATGTAGTTCAATTCATTGTTCATTCATTAGTGTTGGGTAGTTAAGTTTTGGTGTAAGCTCTCTTCCATCTTGCATCACTGTGTGTTAGTTTGCTAGGGCTGCCGTAACAGAATGCCCCAGGCTGGGGATTTATTAAATAACAGAAACTTATTTTTTCACAATTCTGGAGACTGGAAGTCCAAGATCAAGGTGTCAGCAGGTTTAGTCTCTCCTGAGGACTCTCTCCTTGGCTTGCAGAAGGCCACCTTCTCTCTGTCCTCACATGGCTTCTCCTGTGTGTGAATTTATTTCATGTGTCTCCCTGTGTGTCTGAATTTCCTCTTCTTATAAGAACATCTGTGAACTTGGATTAGGGCCTGCTCTTCTAACCTCGTTTTAACTTAAACACTCTTTAAAGTCCCGTCTTCAAATACAGTCACATTCTGAGGTAATGGGCAGTACCTTCAACATATAATTTGGGGGAGGGGGCACAATTCAGCCAATAACATAATAGTTTTCATTTTCTAACTTTGGTTTTAAATGGGACAGAAAACCACAGTACTTTCCCAATTCAAATGGTACATCTGGTCAACCTAGCATTCACTATCAGGTAGAAGTAACTCTGTGGTCGTGAGATCATCAGCCTTGGTGTGGGAAGACCTGATTTAGTGCTGAGGTTCCTCAGCTTACCAGTGGGGCAAGTTGTTTAGCTTCTTGAGTCTCAGTTTTCTTATCAGTTAAATGGATTTAAAGGGACAGAATGAGGATTCAATGAGATTATGCAAGTGACAGTGCTTTAGAACCTACGAAGGACTTTATAAAAAGTGAGGTGTTCCTTGATAGGTATATGGACTCACACATTTTAAAAACTCACTATGTTTCATATGTTATACTTACTAAAAGGCAATTACCAACCCATCAAATTAGTGTTTAGTATAAATGATTTGAGTCGCCACATTATCTCTGGCTTATTAAACACAAGAAAACATTTTCTAGCCCCACAACCTTCTCTGCAGGTGTTACATAATCTTAATTAAAGTAAACTTTTGAGTGAATTCCTAAATCATCTCTTTTCTCATCCTCTGCAGAAGCAATATGTTTCAAGCTTTATGAACTCATTTGACTTGCCCCCAGTTTTTGAAAAAGATAGACATTACATGGCCTTTAAAACGACAGCCAACACATTGTTTGGCAATTACAATATTTACTAATGGAGGGATAGGAAAGAAAATGCGTCCAGTATCCCAGCATTTCTTCTACAGTGACTCAATGTGTGAAGTCATCTTGCACAGTGGGAAACTGAGGCACCAGACATCATCCTCTTGTCCAGGTCCTGGAGAGAAAGGAAGTTCGTTTACTGAGGAGCTTTATTACAAGCACATTGCACAAATTTTATTGAATTCTCACTACAGTCCTAGAAGGTATATATATTACTATTCATACCATCTTACAGATAAGGAAACTGAGACTCATAGAGGGGATATAACATGCAGAGTCATGAGGCTAATAAATAGTAGATCACAGATCAGAACTGATTCTGTCACTGCATGTCCTTTGTTAGGGGAAATTTATTCACAATGACCTCAATTTAATGGTGCTGCTAGTAGTCTAATTGTTCTTGAATGGAAAATAATTAGTAGTTGAATGTAATAGAGTTTCAATTAATAAAATTCTCCAGTGGCTGGTTACTTAGGAGCTCTCAAGCTACATCATGAATAATAAGAGTTAAATGCTGGATCCAAAAAAAATTTGGCAAATATTTCAACCATACCCTGTAATAGCCTCAATTGGCCATTTGCCCCTTGTGCGTATATATAATCATTATCTACAACGATATTTATTCTGTGGCCTTTTCAGGTTTCCCTTTGCCATCTGTGTGTGCATTTACCTAATCTGTTGAGCAAGTTATGTTCACATATTTATCTAGTAAAAGAAAGTGCACTCATGATAACTAGTATTTGTTTTCCTTTTCAATTTTTATATCAAGTTCAGTAGCTAAGGAATAGCATACTTTTCAAAAAAATGTAGACTCTTTTTAATTTGTGCTAGGTTTCTAGGCTTGAAGGTTAACCCTCTACAAGTTTTACTTTGAAATCTGTTGGAACAATTGGAATGGCTTATTTCATTTCAAAAGGAAAACAGAAAACAAATCAAATCAAACTTCACTGAAATTGAAAAAACAAGTCTTGCGGCTGAAAAGGAGGAATTAATGAGGCCATTATTGTAATAGGATGGAGGACAGAAAGGTTAAGTAGGAGCATTTATGGAGGCCTGCCCTCCTATGCGGTGTCTCTCTTGGAATTCTTCCCTTACAAGGCTTTGCAGTTGAGTCATTTCAGTATTGGACTTCACTCACTGCTGGATATGTTTCTTGAGATCAGCAATTGTTTTACTAGCTTTATCTCCCATTCTTCATTGTGTCTCAACTGCCTATGGTCATCACCATCTTAACTGGACTATGACCGTGGCTTCTAGAAGAGCTCCCTGCCTCCTATTCACTTCCTATCCACTATGCAACATGGTCCAGTCCTGGAACTCCCCCCATCCGATGCCAGAATGTTCCCCAGATACCATTCAACCCCCTTCACTGAGTCTGAAGACCATGCAGAACTTGGCTGGAACCAAATACTTCACCAACCACGTTTCCCAGCATCTCTACTCTTTCCCTGACCCCACCCCCTGCAATTCTGTGGAGCAAATAAACAAGAAGCTGAGCTAGCAAGGATCACGTGGTAGACTGGCGGGGATTTCTTTAGACTGAGTGATCAGAGATGGCCTCTTTGAGTAGGTGACATTTGTGTTGGGACATTTTAGAGTTGACCATATGGACAAGCGAGGAAGAGCATAAAATGGCATACAGAGGTTCCAACACAAAGGCCTATGGGAAGACAAGATTGCCCTTTAAAAGGACACAGAGACCAGTATGCCTGGGGCATGGTGAGGTTGGGGTGGGGCCATGCAGACTGGGCGGGTCGCAGTCCTAGGGGCTTTCCCATGAAAAGGGCAGCAGTGAGCCTCAACATTCAGAAAGATCACCCCCTGGCTGGTGGGTAGAGCAAAGTGCAGGGGGCTCCAGTTCCAAACAACTGTCTTCCAAAGTCATCTCTGAACACAATCTGTGTGTAGATGAAGGATTATTTATGTCTCGTGACTTTGTAAGAAAACGCCACTCTTTCTTTGTGTCTGCATTCTGGAGTCTCCCTGGAGTAAGCACTTGTCACAACACTTCACTGGGGTTATTATGCAGTTTTGGTTATGTTCTGCTCAATAATATCATCAACTTGTTACTAGCACACTTGCATCCCCAAAGTAAGCATGTATGAAGTACCCACCCTGCGGACTTGGCAACGAGGATACAGAGATAAATAAAAGTGATTCCTTAGGATGTCGCGGGCCCCTGGTGCAAGTTTTGTTGGCACGTTACTTTGAGACTCTTAGCCAATCATATATTGTAATACTTGATGATACTATGACATTGAATTCTTTACATCAGGTGACCATGCGGTGGTATTTTCGCGGGAAAGTCACATATTTTTCTACATTTTCCAACTGAATCTGTGTAGTTGGGTTTTTTCTTTCTCATACTTGGCCTTAAGGACTCGTTCTCTTTGGTCTGATGACATTTCTAAGGATGTTTATAAATGTGCATATTGGCTGCAAATAGCTCAGGGATCTCTTCAGAGAAGTCCTTCCCCATGTCATAAAATTTTTTAAAAAATGGTGCTGATTAAAAAGTTCCAGGAGTGAGGTTGACTCTGGGGTCTCCACAGTAGTTTGATAGGTTTCTTTGCAGTTTTGGCAGGAACTATAGTTAGGAAGTCATCAACTTCAGTCTGTTTCTTTAAAATGGGACTGGGTTTGAGCTTGGGGGCAGACCAGAGATTTGCAAGAACTTTGGAAATTCTGAGGTATGTGCCCCACAGTTATAAAATTATATCTTAGACAAGTAGCTCATTTTTGAGGAGAACACTTAGCCTTCTATTCGCAACCACATTTGTTGCATTTGGACCCAGCAGGGAAAATTAAAATCTTGTGTTTGTCAGCAGTGAGACCAAGATGCCTGGGCCCTGAGTTTAAATATCCAGGAATCATCCAGTGGTTTGCTTTTATTGTTCATAAAGTCGGCAGAGACAAACCACCTGAGTAGTTCCAGATGTTGAATCAACAAGGCCATACTTCACAGGCCTACATGTAAAAAGTGAATTTATGGGCCCAAGAAAATGCCGGGCGATTGTGCCGTTTCAGGACAGAAAGCCACTTTCATTCTGAAAACCGATTAAACACAGGATGGCCAGCCCTAAGGGTGACACATGTAGGTGACTTTTACCTTGATGAGGCCACTTTGAAACTTCATGTCATAATCCACTGCACTCTGCTCTCTCTGTAAAATAAAAATGCCAGCAATAGGCTGGCCAACTCCAGAGGACTGGATTGATTGAAGAAAGCAAGGCTCTCTAAAATCTTCACAGAGTAACTTGAGGGCAACATGGTGAAGATAAACTTCTCGACGTTGACTCAAGTGCTGGAGGACAGCGAGCCACAGACGTGGCTGACGGTTATTAACGTCTACGCCAGCTTGCTGGTATTTTGGCAATAACGCCTAACGTTGTTCTAGGCACTTTGCTTTGTGAGTTGGCTCCACAAGGTAACGTTACATGGTAAGTAACGTGACTTGCGTGGGCCTGTGGCCAGCAGGTTGGAATTTGTTGCCATAAATCTTGAAGCTGTTGACAGTGTCTTATGTTCGAGTTTATCTGGCACAGCCCAAAAAGTGAAAGTTCTGATCGCCAGAATGCCTACATGGCTATAATACATAACCTTACTGAGTGGTAAAGAATTTTTATGGCTCCTGGCAGGAAGCCAAACAGAGATTCAACTATCTCTTCACAAGATAGTTCAGTGGAGTGACCCAAGTTATTCAAGTAAGATCCTGGCTCATAAATCTGGGGTTGGAATAAGAACATTATTCTGTGTTCTAAAGATTACATTACAGTGGCCAGGAGATGGAAGCATCTGTATTATTTACGCGCAGTGCTTCTCTGTTGTCAATCGAGGAGTCAGCGTGATGATCGTACAAGCCCCTGTATTCTGTGCAGTAGCTCAAATCGAACATTTACTGGGAGGTGATTATGTGTCAAGTACATTATCTTGTCTAAGCCTCCCAGGTATTATGAAGGAGGTGCTCTTGACAGATGAGAACCTGGAGCACAGAGCAGTTGAGCAGTTAGCAAATTGTCCAGGGTCACAAAGTGGTGGGAGCCCCGTTCGGACCAGCCCCGGGGTCTTGATGGCCACACTGTCCTCCACACTTAAGGTGTCTTCTGACAATGAAAGAAAACTTTGTTTTTCAACCGTGAGCATTTTGAAATGGTAAAGACATACAAGAATGTCAAGAATAATACGAAGCGTGCCCGTGCAGCGACCCTCCAAGCTTAAGAAGTAAGTAGTAAGTCAGCGCAGCCAGACCCCAGCATCTTGCCTGACCTCTCCCACCCCCAGGGGTCACGCCTCCCTGAATTGGACACTTCTCATGCCCATGCATTTGCTTTGTATGCTCATTACATCCACATGTGCCCTTAAGCTGTGTACCTGGTATGATGTGGCATGCCTGCATGATGGCATAGCATGCCTTACGCGTTCTTTTGCAACTTTTTTCACTCAATATTGTATTTGTGGGATTGGCCCATGTTGGTGTGAGTGGCTGTAGCTCTATTCTCTGTCGCTGTATGAGCCCACACTACTTGTTTATTCCTCCTCCTATAAAGGGCGCCTTCACATCATGCATGTCAGTGACCTTCACAACCACCTTCTTCTGTGTTTAGCAGGATTGGTACCAGTACCCTCATTTACTGATGAAGCGAACGGTGGGTGCTCAGTTCAGTGCCTGCCCCCAGGCCTCGGTCTTCATTCGGGCTGCACCCTGAGTGGTTAGCGAACAACAGGCATTCACTTCTCACAGTTCTGGAAGCTGCCAGTCTGAGATCAGCATGTGAGCACGGTCAGTTCTGCTGAGAGCCCGGTTCTGCTGAGATCCCGCTTCCAGGTTGCAGGCAGTGGACATGGCAGAGAAGGAGAGCCCTCTGGGTCCCTTTGGTAACAGCGTCAATCCCATTCATGAGGGCTGTACCCTGAAGGACCCGATCACTTCCCAAAGGCCCCTCCTCCTGATACCCTGACATTGGGGGTTAGGATTCCCACGTATGAATTTGGGGGTGGGGTGGGTGGAGCATGACCATTCGGTCATTGCAGATGCTCAGCTGGAAGGTGGCAGAGCCCACTTGAACTTGGTCTGCTGACTCAGGGCCTGGGGTGCTCTCTTCTCGGGCAGTGCTCTGAATGTCAGCTCTAATGCCCCCTTTCTGGCCACCTTCTGGTCTCCTATTTTTCTTTTGGTGACTAGAACAGCTTAACACCCTTCACCTGGGCCTGGCCTCCTCTCAGCCTCTTCTCTGAAGTCTTGCAGGAAGCTGAGTGTGAAAGCCACATCTTGTATGTTATGTGCTCCTCACGGACCATGACGTCTGAAGGTCATGGCAGCGGCGAAGCCACAGAGATAAAGACGGTGCCTTCCCTCCAGAGGGCGCTGGGGCAAGCTTCGGGGTGGGCACTGTCTACTCTTTGAAAAGCATCTACGTGAGCCTTTTTGTTTCCAAATAAAAAGTTAGAATGAAATCCTGAACAGCCCTTTTTCCTCTCTGGATCTGGAGCACGGCAAACCTTATCAACGGGCATTTTATAGCAATGTGCGCAGGATAAGTGGGGAACGGAAATTTTGAAACCTTATCTAGCAGGCCATAAATTTGCTGGAAGGTGAGGTTATTGCTTACGAAGGCATCTTACGAAGTTCACGATCACTGGCCTGTGAGGACACGCTGGGGATGCAGGCCAGCCCTCGCATGCTCGCCACTTCCAGGTTCCAGCTGCGGCCACCAGTGGCATTTTAGAAGGGACAGTTCTTTGCTGAAGGGGGCTGTCCTGTGCATGGTAGGATGGTTAATGGCGTTGTGATTTCTGCCCACTAGACGCCAGTTGCATGCACACACACATATACACACACACACCTGCAGTTGTGACAACCAAAACTATCTCCAGTCATTGTTAAGTGTCCCCAGAGGAAGCAAAATTGTCCCTGGTTGAGGAGCTCTGCTCTACTTAGAAAACAAATCATTTGTCTCTGCTTTTAAAAGAACATGAAATGGACTGATTTCATAGATGACAAGGACAATGCCTCCCACACACCCTCCCGTTGGTCCTAATGCACAACGTCCTTGAGTAGAGATTCTGGGTTTATAAAAAATGTACAGGTTCACCCATTTTTAATGTCTTGAACATATGCAGTGGTATTGACATAGAAATATTTTCTACTCTTAAAAGACTGACACCGATATTTCAGGAGGAATAGCGCACAGTGCCCAAAGCGAAGCGTGCCTACAATGCTGGCGGTACTGAGTCTCGTGTCAAGTCATAATTTCACATGTGAAGGTAATTCATTACATGAAAACATTCACAGGCTTTGGTTTATTTAAGCCTCTGGGGCTAACACAGCACATTTCTAAATATTATGGGTTTTGTAAAGGTGCATGATGAACAAGCAGACTGCTGGGTCACTGGAAAAAATGATCAAAATCAGCACTGAGCTTAATCACAGCTTTCTTTGGAGTATATATTTATATGGTGATGTCAGCGCGGTATCCTGCAACCAACTGAAGGTCATGTTCTGTGTTCATCTGCCCAGGATTTAGAAACGCTCACACGGTCTTGCTGGAGAAAAATGGCCAGCCAAGAGAGAGCGAGGCTGCCCCTTCCGCGTTTATATTGTCCCCCCGCAAAGGAACTGAACAAAGAAATCCACCTTTAAACAAATTCAAAACTGCAGCGGCTCCGTCTTCGGCCGCGTGAGTTATTTGAGTTATTGAGGCTGGCTCCAGTGTCAAGCCGTGTATGTTGCCTTAATGTATTTATTTAACCCAGGACTGCCACAGAGAAGGCAAACCCACCTCAGCACGCGAAGGTCTGCGACAAAGGGAACATTCAGACCAGACCCGGGTCACAAACACGTCGGGAACTCTGGGAAGGGAAGGATGTTGCAAGCCCAGCACAATGTCAGCTTTATTCCCCATGTGGAGGCAGGCTGGAGCCAGCCAAACTGTAAACTGTTGTTCTCGGAGCAGGCCCAGCCGGACGGCAGGCCTGCGGGGAGAGGGGCTCCAGCCAGGCTCCGCAGGGCTCAGCGCGGCTCAGCCTCGGCCAGTCCAGCCCATCACGGCCTTGGGGTTTCTTTTAGGGGCCCAGTGGTGGACGCTGCTCAGAAAGAATCTAGAAGCCAGTAATCCACACTCCTGCCCACCAGCTCACACAGCAATCTGACCCTGCCCATCCTGGTAGGGGGCGGGCAGGGGTGGGGTTCCCCGACACCAGGGAACACTGCCTTCTTGTAAAAAAGATCCTCTTACTACGATGACTCTGCCACCACCGGGCCAGCCACGGATTAGGCTAATCTGAGCACACAGGATTCAGTTTGTTTTTGCTTGGTTGGTAGATCTGACGGTTGAGAGGCAGGGCAGTCAATGGCTTTGGGTGAAGTTAGAGGCGCTGTTACCTTAGGAGGTAGCTGTGTAATTCCACCGAATCCAAATGAGACACTACCCGCAACGCAAGGTTTTTGATCGTAGTGTCTTTGACATCATGAGAATTAGGGTTTGACATTCAACTGGATTATTGAAAAGTAACTGAGAACTCCTAATAGGAGCAGTGAACCCTACAGTTAGTGGGATTAGCACAGAGCAAACGTTTGATGACCGGTCTTGCTAATAGGAGTGCAGCTGGGCACAGCTCCTGTGGGGAGCAGCTTGACCATGCCCATCCTAAAACGCCTCGATCCTTTGGCTCAGCACTTCTAGGAATCCATTTCATTTACTGTATTGAAGTTAATGACTTTTCATTTAAATTTAAAAAGTGAAATTAAGTTTTTAAATTTAACTTTTAGGAACTTGTGTTACTGTTACTGACATAAACTGTATTTAGTGGGTCAGCAGGTAAACAACTTCACAGGATTCTGAAAGACCATCATTTGTGGGGCCAAAAAGACCCAAACCCATTGTCACCTGAATGACCATGAGCAACTCTACCTTCCCGAGCCTTAGCTTTCTCACTTTTAAATTGCGAAGAATCTTTCCTAACTGACAGGTTCACTGTGCATGTCCGGGATCGTTGATGGAGGTGTTCATTCATCTACAAAAGGAAGGAGCACGTAGTGGGTGATACCCGGCACTGGGCTCAGCCCTGAACGGTGCATGTCCAAGCTTGAGCCCTGTGGTCAAACCTGGCCGCTATGGAGGCCTGAAACCTCTTGGGACTCGTAATAACGTTTGGTAGCAGGTCAATCCTTCTACCCTCCAATCTGGAGGAATTTGGAACGAGGACCGGGCTACTTCTATTGGTGTCAGGTAAATGGAAGAGGGCTTCATAAAGAAAACCAAAGGCGAATAGGAGGGTAAGGCTGTTGCTGGCTCAGTAAGTTCAATTACTTAAACAGGGAGGATTCAGACTCTCATCACAGAGCCTTTGGGCAGGACTTTCAAGTTCCTGGTGTAAGATGTGTGCATTGTTTTCAAAGGTTGTAGAGATCACCAAAGGAAAAAAATAAAGAAACATTGGAACGGGCAGTTGATGATCTTCCTCAGTAGCCCCACCCCCAGCTTTCAGACCTAAAGCCGCACCCCTTTCCTTGCCTAGCTGAGGATAAAAGGGCTGGGGGGCTGGGAGTACCAACAGGGGAAGCTCTTTGCTGCCCTTCTGTGCGGGGTGGGAGTGGTGAGTCGCTAGAATAAGAATGGAGGAGGGGCCGTCGTTGGAGGAGAGGAGGCAAGGGGCAGGAGTCCTGGAGAGGAGGGGACGGGAGAGGTAGCTAAGGGACACTCCCTACAGGCCAAGGGGCGGGGCCTCCAAGAAGACACTCTAAAGCAGGGATTCCCAACCCCGTGCCCGCGGGCACCATGGCACCTGCGGCCCGATTTGTGTGCGCCCACCATTATGTGACTGCATCAGAAGTTTTTCATAAACACTAAGTAAAACTATCATTTATTTTTATACATTTATTAGAATTTTAAAATATTGTTGGAGTATCTACACAGGTTTATTATATTTGTTGGTATGTTTGCGATATCGTATGTATAAGTGTTTCCCTAGCTTTCGCCTTTGTACATGTCGCGTCTTGTGTAGCCGCTGCGCTCTTTACACTCTCCTCCCCCCACCGGGAGGCGCCAAGTTGCCACTTCGGTCGCGGTTGCTGGACTGATCAGGTCGTGATGGTGAGCTAGGACCACAGTGTTTTGATATATTTGATTTTAAATGAACTAAAAGCGAGGTAGGTAATCTATTATTATGGTGGCAATTTGATATGATATTGTAGTTCTATAACTATTTTTATTTTTATTTTTTTAGTCCTAAAATGAGTGGACCAAATAAGAGAAAACGAACTTATAATTTTAACACAGACTGGGAGGAATAATATTGTTTCATTCATTTAAAAGGTAAATGCGTTTGCCTGTTGTGTGGCAGTAGTATCGCAGTGCCGAGAAAACATAATGTTGAATGTCACTTTCAGACAAGTCATACCACTTTTGATACAAATTATCCACTTAAATCTGAAGTAAGAAAGAAAAAAATAAATCAACTAAAATGAAGTTTAACTACTCAACAGACTGTTTTCACTAGACATGTGGAAAACTCTAAAAAGGCAACCATTGCTTCTTTCAAAATTTCTCACATGCTCGCAAAGAAGAAAGAACCTTTCCAGGATGGTGAATTGTTTAAAGAAGCATTTCTGACTGCTGCCGATTATTTGCTTGAGGAATATTCTAACAAGCGTGAGATTATGTCGGCGATACAAGACCTACAGTTGTCAAATAACACAGTCACAAAAAGAATACACGCAATTTCAGAAGACTTGCAAACTCAGTTAAAGACTGACTTGGAAATATGTGACTGCTTCTCTCTGCAATTGGACGAGTCAACAGATCTATCAGACACCGCACAGTTGGCAGTTATGGTGAGAATGGTATTTAGTAACTTCACAGTAAAAGAGGAACTGTTGCAAATATTACCAATGAAAGGATAGACGAGAGGTGAGGATATTTATAAAACTTTCAGAACATACGCCAGGTTGATAAACATGCCTTTGCATAAGTTGTCTGTGATAACTACCGATGGGGGCACCAGCAATGGTTGGTCAAAACAAAGGATTTATTGCCCTTTGCAGGAAAGATGAATCATTTTCAAACTTTATGTCCTACCACTGTATTATCCATCAGGAAGCTTTGTGTTGTAAAATACTGCCCTTTGAACATGTTATGAAAATAGTCACAAAGATCATCAACTCTATTCGAGCAGCTCCATTGCAACATCGACTTTTCAAGGCCCTGTTAGAAGATACTGAAGAGAAAGAACACGATCTCATCCTGCATACTGAAGTACATTGGCTCAGTAAAGGTAAAGTTCTTACAAGATTTGTGAACTTAATTGAAGAAATAAAAACATTTATACATGATAAAAATGAAAATTAGGATGAACTAACAGACTCTTGCTGGCTGGTGGATTTGGGTTTTCTTGCTGACACCATGGAAAAATTAGATTCTTTCC